>JABJVR010046952.1:0-29702 GCA_025773905.1 Chitala chitala
CATTGCTGGATTTTACCTCAATAAAGGACATCACCTCTGCACATTGGGATTCTGTCTTTGCTTGCTCAAGTGCGAACGTGACAATGTGGCTGTTCACCTGGATGACAGGCAACGACCAGGAGCACCTAAAAATTCTAAGTGAGGTGTTTAAATGGCTGGAACATGCAGGCTTATAACTGAAGCAAAGTAAATGTTCCTTCCTTGGCCAAGAAGCAGACTTCTTGGGTCACAAGGTGGTTGCTACGGGACTTCATCCTCTTCCAAACTAGGTAAAAGCCACTCACGAAGCACCAGCACCCTCAAATGTCAGTGAATTTAAAGCCTACTTGGGCCTGGGCAAGCTGCTTTAGAAAAGTAAAAAAAAAAAACTTATTCAGTCCTTTGATGTTTTAGTACGTTATAATGAAAAAAGAATCTCTTGTGACACCACAAGTGCTGTCACAAAGGATGCCAAATGGACAAGAAAGACAAAGCAGTTTTATTTCGAGGACCCTGACACCGATGGAGCGGAATTATTCACAGGTCGCCAAAGAGATCTTAGCTATTATGTTCGGCGTACAACGTTTCCACAAATATCTTTATGACAGGAAATTTACTATCTGCATGGATCACAAACCTCTGCTGTCGCTCTTTCATGAAGTGAAAGACTTTCCACAGATGATGTCACCTCGTATTCAGCGATGGGCAGTCACTTTAATAGACTATGAGTTCGAGATTACATACAAACCAGCTAAAGACCATCAGAACGCTGATGCTCTGAGCCGTCTGACACTGCCCCATGTTCCACCTTCCCCAGAGGCCAAGTAGACAGTACTGATGATCGAGGATGCTCTGCTGGTTTCCGCAGAAATGATACGAGCTGAGTGTGCAAGATGGTTGTGTTCTGTCACCCAGCGGTTTCAGCAATGAAAGCTCTAGGTAAGAAGTGGTGTCCAAACACATGAGGAAATAGACATTGGGATAAAGATGTGTTAAATGCCAAGAGTTTAGATCGGCACCAGCCACTGCCCCCCTCCATCCATGGGAGTGGCCTAATAAACCATGGAGGAGACTACATGTATATTATTTTGGGCCACTCTTGAGGCATATGTTCTTCATCATTATTGTTGTCCATTCAAAATGGATGGATGTCTATCCAGTGTCTTCAGCAGCGTCTTCAGTGACTACTAAATGCTTATGCAATAATTTTAGCAATCGAGGATTGCCAGAAATGGTGGTTTCAGATAACAGAAGCAGTTTCACACAATCATAGTTTAAAGACTCATGGATAACAATGACGTTATTCATGTCACTTCTGCCCCGTTTCACCCCTTTTCAAACGGTCTAGTCGAAAGAGCTGTGCAGACCATCAAAAGCACAATGAAAAAAGCTGGGAAAGGCAGTATTTTAACCAGGGTGTCTACAGTGTTTTTTAATTACTGGATAACCCCATAATCTATTGCAGGTCTCTCACCTGCTGATCTGCTTTAGAGTCATAAACTGGATCACACTTGCAGAAAAGGATGCTTTACAAACAGCCGAACTAGACACATCGACTCGTCTGGCCAAAGCAAAGAGATAAACACGTAGCCAGCCAGAGTCTGCCGCTCTTAACAAGCTGTTAAATTGCCTAGCCATTTAAAGGAGTTTGAATTGAATTTTAATAAATAATAAATAACATGATAGTCAAGGTCAGAGAAAAGTGTCAAATGCGCATCTGACGAATTCAGTTCAACGTTTATGGTTCATGTATTTTTGTTTAATAAAAAAGGGGAGTTTTTTTAGTTTAAGAGGGGGAGAATGTAGAAAATGAAATGTTTTATAGTTCACATGATAAGGCACTCCCAATAGTAGGGTAACACTGATGTGTTATCTGTATGTTCATATACTGCTAGATAGTGTATTCAGGCCACAATGTTTACACGTTAATTGCCTGTGGAAGTGTATGCCAGCATTAAATAAATTCTTTCCAAATTTTTGTGTTCCGTGTACCCAAGTCATGTTACTACAGCATCACACCAATTTGTTGTTGATTACTGGTATTTTTATGGGATTGCACACTTTGTTGTTTGTGCTATGCTTAAGTTGTTTCCATATAATATTACAGCTATGCTTAGTGGCATGTACAGTTTACACTGATTTACATGTGAATGAGCGAAATTACAAATTGAAAACAAATATTCTGCTGAAGAATAAAAAGCAATGTCAGAATGTATCCAGCATTGCATTGTGATTTACAGAAAGTCATAAAATTTAAAAATGATGCTATTGATGTGTAAATGTGGAATATGTAAGGACAGACAGTGTAATGACATTATAATTGTCTTGTGCAGTACAGTATGTGCACAAACTCTCTTCAGCCATTAACAATTTACATGGCAATAAACTGTGAACCAGCCATAGCATAGGTCCATGTAAACCACAGCATGCTTTAATGTGGAACAATGTGAACTGCCAGTATATGGGGAGAAACATCTCACTGAAGAGAATGGGGTCAATCCTCCCAGTTTTGGTAACCCAGTAGATGTTATTTCCAATGTTTTCCTATTTTCGCATGAAATTTGGAAATTCTATGGTAAGTATGGTGGGGGGTACCTCATGGTTTTAATGTGTAAAGACAAGAACCTTCACCCCTCCACAAGAAGTCTATCATGATGCCTACTCCAATGTGCATAGCATATTTTTACTAGCATTTACTGAAAGCAAGCACGTGGTAAATAGTTATGCAGTGGACATACTTGTCCTGGAAGTCATGCCCAATGTTTTGCGGTGTGGCAAATTTCTCACAGCAAAAGGGTTATATCAGGAGAGCATTCTGTGATATCTCACATTATAATCTTTTAGTCTTATTATACCTGAAGTGGGCAGTGTTGCCCTTGAATGTCAGGAATTCAAAATTTCTGTGTTATTCAAGATTTAGTCCCTTTAAAGGCCCTTTAAAAGCTTATCCTGAGCAAGGAGAGGAAACAATACTGTGACATCAACAGCTGGGGCAGAAAGCATTGACTATTGTTACGGCCCAGGTCATTCAGGACCATACATAAAAAGGGGGACACAACAACCAGGTTCGGTTTTTAAAACTTAGAGGTCAGAGGTTGTTCATGCAGTTGTTCATGCAGATATGAGAGGTTGTTCATGCAGATATGCTGCTACATCAGCAGGGAGACAATTTTCAAGTTCTTCAACCAGAATCAGCTGTTTAAGATCTTCCAAATTGTTTAGTTTTTGTGACATACACCAACGTTCAAATGCCCTTTCCTTTTCTCTGGCAAACTCCACATAAGTTTCATGAGCCGACTTCTGAAGACCTCTGAACTTCTGCCGATATACTTCGGGAACAGGAACATAAGCATTTGAAATGGTAGACTTAACCATGTCATACTGGCTACCTTGTTCTAAGCTAAGGACAGAGAACACATCCTCAGCTTTTCCTGTGAAGACACATTGTAAGAAGCCTTGGACATTACGTGTCAGGAAGGCTTGGACTTTATGTGTCATACTCAAAGAGAGCTCCATGTGCCTGGGATATGCATGATGACCTGCAAAGTGGTGTGACAGCTGCATCAGAAACTACAAAGATATGCCCGAATGCTGTGTTATACACAAAAGGCTGATCACTTATAGCATCATGTGCTGAACCCCTGGGAAGAGAGGATGAAATCTACCTGATCACTTTCACCCAGGCCCCTTGCCTTGTTAGCCTGCTGTACCTTGTCCAAAAACTCCTCCAGACTGAGCATCAACTATGGCATCGCCACTAAAAGGTTGGACTGGACGTTCCCTGGGCAAATACACACCGCTGAAAGCAGTAATATTTATATATATTTGCATAAACATGTCAAAACATTTGATTGGATTTTTACACAACAACATTATATGTCATACTTTGTCATATTTTAAATCAGCAGGCTAAGGTGAAAACATTTTGCAAATAATGAAACGCATTAAGATTTGTGTGTACAAGCCCTTTTATTCCTTTACACAACTGAAAACAGTACATGTAGTTCCACCACAGAGTTTTAAATTGCCACACAATTTATGGTGATGGTGGTTTCACGTCTCCTAAAACACATAGTGCCCCCAAATGCACCTTTATGTTGTCACACTGGTTCTAACAGCAGACTTTGCAGATGCATCAGCAATGGTCTTATGTGCTCACACTACATGAATGTTGCAAATGTCCCATGTAGCAACATGTACACACACACACACACACACACACACACACACCTTTGGTCATTAACAAACAATTAAAATCACAAAGTCATATACAGAGTAGTTGACTGTGTAAAGCACTGTTAAAGACACTGACTTAAAAATCAAAAGGGCAGGTTAATATGTACAGCAATTTAACCAGATGAATTTGTACCTCTCAAAAACGTACAACACTTCAAAAAAATTGTTGTACAATAGCTGTTTTAATTGCTGTTTTAATTATCTTTATCAATTTAATGGATGATAATACTAGAGTATTTAAGAAAACCATGTAAACATTGAACCACATAAAATACTTGAAACTGTTACTTCAAGATGGCAGTAAACCTGTTAAAATGTAGCAGTACTTAGCTAAAAATGGCAGTGAAAATACTTCAGTCTCTGCCATTTCTTATGCTTACGATGCGGTTCTTTACATCAATGTTCTGAGAACGGGCACAGTCTCCACAAAATCCCCGCATATATAGAACTAAAACTGGTCATTTTTATACCACAAAAAAGTGTGAATTTTTAAACTATAAACCACATTTGTTATTGCTCCATTATGAAATGCCTACTGAAAACATCTAATATCAAATTCAGATGCTAGTCAATTCAGAAAAGTGGTTCCATTTACTTAAGTATTTTGCACTGTAAAAGCTATTTAAAAATACCCATCTGTCAATAATGTGCTCAAATTGTAAAAGTCCTCAGTTTGAATGTAATGTAAACAGACATGCCTTTCCAACCTTGTTTGTAATGTTTCATAAAAAGCAACTCTTGCCAATATTCTGTAGCCTTATGCCAGACGTCCATGTAAACTTTGTTTTACGACTCATAAACACTGTTGACAACACTGCAGACACAAAGTGCCTGGACAGGCTGCTTTAACTTTCAATCACTCTTGGCTCCTGCACTGGTATCTGATCAGCTTTTCTACTGCAGGGCTCTAAAGCTCCACTTTTTTCTTCAGAATGATCTGCCGCACCATGTCAGCAATAAGCGGCCGGATCTCTTTCACAGGGGTGTCAGGTCCCCAAGCATTCACCACTTTTCCATTCACATCAACCAGGTACTTCCAGAAATTCCAATTTGGCTCCTTCCCAGATGACTCTGAGAAAACAGAGAGGCATCAGTTAACACTTTCAATAAATAAAACATAAAGGAAGTTACAGTGGTGTGAAAAAGTCTGGATCCTACAAAGAGCTAAAACACAATTTTGTGCAGTATCAAAGGTAATGTATTAAACTCTTAAAAACAGCATATCTCTAAAATCGGTGACTTGATTTCACATTTGCGGTGGTAACCAAAGCCACCTCATCAACAACAAGGACTACTAAGCCATCAATGACCCATAAACCAGCCTTTTTCAAGACCACCTACATGAAATAGAAAAATGATGTAGGACAGCTATTATTTCATTGCTGTGGTACTTTATTTACTGAAGATACATGTATCAATGACATGCTTGTTTTTTTTTTACGTTTTTCATACACAGCTATAGATTGATTGAAGAACTGGTAAAAAAAAAAAAAAAATTTAAAAAAAAAAACTTAGAAAACTGTAGCCAAGCCATAAAAACATTTAAGTGTATATTTTTGCCAAGTTCACTTTAATAGCTCCAGACTTTTGCACACCTCTGTACTTTCAGGACTTACATATACAGTAGGTAATTAAAACATCTGTTACAACAGGCATGTGTGGACACAAACGCACCCACACACACGCACACACACACAGTTCATTACAAAAGTATTCAGCCACTTCATATGAACTGCATATCCCCATGCTGTGACATGTTGCAAACTTTGGATGTACATACGTTTCTCTCAACACTGACACTTCTGTCTGTTTTTTGGCTACAATCTGCAAAAATAACTTTTTAAAAGAAAAAATGTACAAAAATAACTCATCTAAAATAGGCCACTCAGGTTATTCATGCTTTATTAAGCACAATATTCAGTAAAAACAAATGGTCATAATGCCATTGTAGCCCATCAGTTTTTGCAGTTTCTCTCCAACACTGATGAGTGGCTAGAGGACTAGAGTACTGTAGGGCTTTTTTTACGCCAGAACTGAATCACTGAAGAACACACACATATTCTCGTTCTTAAGCAGCTTGTGTGGAGTTTCAGCCTTGAGCTTTGAATCACTGTCTTCGTTCAGTGTACGATTCTACATTTTAGCTAGATGCTGCCCATAACAGTCTCTCCCTCAACATGCAATTCTCTACAGAAGCAGAGTACTGTGGCTGCAAGTCAAAGACATTCATTACCAAAGAGGGCAAGGCAAGAAGAATTATAAATGTGGAATTTTCAATTCAATGCAACTCTACATTTGCAATTCTATACACCTTTCACAAGTTGCCTTAAAGAGTTTTACAGAAAGAAGTTACAGATATGGCAATTAACAGTAGGTGAGTGATAGAAGTTAAAGATAAAGCCAGACAGGAACGGAGGAGAGGAACCACAACCTCCACAGTGCGGAGAAAAAACCTCTGGAGACCCAAGGATGACTGGCTGCCAGCCCCTCCTGGACATTCTAACATTACAGAATACAAAGTTTATAATCGAGACTATGAATACAGACAGCACTATAGAGTCTTTCTGATCTCCAGGTGTACTAGTAGCTGTCTGCAAGCTTGTGGCATCCCTTAGGCGAAGGCCCCATCTGGGGCGGACACTGGGTGTCAGCACAAGGCATCCTGTTCAGATGGTACCCAGTTCAGCATTGGGTGCACATATGAACAGAGAGGGGTCAACACATAATATAAACATGGGCAGTCCCATAACAAAGTATCACAGGTACAGTGACATGTACAGCAGCATCAGCAGCATTAATTACAATGAACCAAGGAGACTGTTGTGGAAAAGCTAAAGTCAAAGTACGTCGTCAGTTGGGATTTAAACACAAAAATTTTGCATCCCTTACGTAATCAGGCAGTCTATTCCATAGACTAGGGATTTCATAACTAAAAGCTCTAGCCCCAATACTTTTATGCATGTAATAGAAAGAAGGCCTGCATTCTTGGATCATAAGGAATAATTTGGAGTATATGTATTAATCAACTTCATTAGATATACTAGTGCTTTGCCTTTCAGTGCCTGATATGTTAACAGGAGAACTTTGAAAACAAACCTGTAATTAACAGGAAGCCAGTGGAGTGAAGGTAGTACAGAACTTGTATGGTTGTACTTTCCGCTTCCAGTAATAATTCTAGCAGCTGTGTTTTGGGTGCACTGTAAAGGATCATAACCCCCAAACAACAAGATCTCAGTTTTATCTGTGTTTAGTGATAAGCAGTTTGTGCTCATCCATATTTCAATGTATTTGAGACATTTAACTAAGGTGTATCATCATAGGTTTAACCACAAGGTATAACTGAATATTATCAGCACAGGTATAATAATTCATACTATACTTATATATATTATTACCTAAAGGTAACTAGTAAAGGGAGAAGAATACTGGGCCCAGTACAGATCCTTGTGGCACTCCATATTTTATTGGTGATGGTGCAGTAACTTTTGACATTTGGATATAATAATAATGGTGTGTGAGATAAAAAGTAAACCACCCTAAGAACAGTTCCGCTAAGGCCCATGACAGTTTGAAGCAGGTTTACCAGAACTGAAAGATCAGCAGTATCAAAAGTAACACTAAGGTCTAATAGAATGAGAGCTGTTATGTTCCCTTCATCAGATATAATTATTACATCATTTATAACTCTTGTCAAAGCTGTTTCGGTGCTATGTCCTTGTCAAAACACAGACTAAAAGTTATCCAATAAACTGTTGGTTTACAAGTGAATTTGCAGCTGTATTGCAACTCTTTTCCAGAATCTTGGAGAGAAAAGAGAAAATTGAAATAGGTCTATAATTACTAATTACTTCTGGATACAGATTAGCTTTTTTAAGATGCAGCCTAATGACTACAACTTCAAATGAGTTTGGTACAACACCTAAAGCCAGGGAAGTGCTCATTAGGTTTACTAAAGGCCCTACTAAAGTTTCTAGTGAGTTTTTAAGCAGTTGCATTGGAACACATTGGATGTGTTAATTTGGTGCAAACTCACTTAAAGGATTTGCATCTAATATTGTTGGTGGGCTTGAAGGGGGTGTATTTGAGCAGTTTGAGTCTAATGATTTTATTGTTAAACAAGGTAATAAAATCATTAGTAATACTGGAAGGCATTCTAGATCCATCTTTAAAAGGTTATTTAGCTAATGTTTTAAACAAAAAACGGGGGTTACATTTGCTGTTATCAATAAGTTTACAACAGTATTCTGAACGTGCACTATATAGCACTTTTCTCTACTGTCTTAGACTGTTGAACCATGCCAACTGAAATACCCCAAGACGTGGACTTCCTCTTGCCTTCTAATTTACGGCGTCCCTGTTTCAGACTCTGCATGTATTCATTAACCATAGAGAGCATCTGATGGTTCTAACTAATTTAGTTTTTAGTGGAACTACTTTCAGTGTCTAACTAACCACTGTGTTAAAGTTATATGTAATTTCATGAATACACACAGTATCAGTGAAAACTGTTCTGTGTGGTATTTCTCTATTCAAAGGGTGAGTCATAATCAAATCAAATAAACCTTTATTTTTACAGCACCTAACAGCAACTATAGACTTGAACCTATGTGCTGAACAAAGATAAAAATAATAAATTACCAAAGCAGGAATTACCTAATGGGTATATTAATAAATGAAAGCCATCAATACCATGGGTTATAACTGAATCTAAAGTATAACCGTGCATGTGGGTTAGTACTGTACTGATATGTGCTGAGTACAACCAACTGAATTGAGTAGGGATAGGAAACTAACTGAATGCATCTGTCTCTGTCAGTATGGATATTAAAGTGTTAGAAAAATATTATACTTACTAGAAATGTTAAACTTGTAGAACTTATATCGTAGTCGACAGACACATATCTAACCGTAGTACAACATATTAATGGGTAAACTTGCATGCAGGCCTGTATATGGTGGAGAAGAAGCAAAACCACCAAGGCTTTAGTTAGAAAATATAACCTAAGGTAGTAGACAATAAGACATGTAATCGGAATGTATTACGGCTCAATGTCTGAGTTTTTAGAACACCAAGGAAAGGTCGGCTTGACGTAACCAGACAGAGTCGTCTTGACACTAACACATGGACGTTACGGACCAGGAGAAGAATGTCTGATTCTGATCATACCTCCTGCCCCCTTTTCTTTCTTTATTCTTACCAAGGACACTGACTGCATATATATATATGACATGATGGAGCCTAAGCTTTTGAGATTGTTCTGAGGCACATTGTGTGGCTGATGAATTTATCTCCTATGCGCATAAAATCTCTCTTAACACTCTGCACACCAGACTTCGAGGTATTACTTAATTGTTTGCTTATTAACTGTTTGTTATTTGTCAGATTCCTAAGGTGAAATTCAGAATTTTCCTGACATAAAGTCACTAAGAACTACAATTTTAACAAACAATCAGATCGGACAGAAAATCACCAAACTCATTAATAAAAGATGTCTGTGGTCCTGAAGGTCTACACACTATGAGTAAATACACAGATGAATCTGATGTAATATTGAGCAGAATAGCTTCAAATGACAAAAAGTCACTAAATGTTTTGTTTCAATTTTGAGAGACTCAAAGATTGCAGTCAGGCTACCTCTACATCCTGAGCTGTGGATCTTTTTAGTATGTGAAGCCATTAGGAGCGGATTCAACTAGTTGGACAGCGTCAGACAGCTTAAACCAGGATTCTGTAAGCATACAAATATCCGAGTTGGTATCAAGCACCATATCAGTAATCAGAACCTCCTGAGTAAGCATTGAGTAAGGAACATTTTATAACCATTTCATATTTTATCTGATTTTTTGTGGATCTTGAAGTAAATTATATGCACAAAAGCCCCTAGATGGATGTCTGAGTACAGGTCTAGGTGTAATAATAATACCTATAATACCTGTTAGCAAATAGATCTAGCTTTGAGTTGTTTTGTGTTTTAGGGGATGCCGTGTTATATGGACCTTGGGTTGGTCCCAGAAATATACTAAAAGTGGGAAAATAACCAGCCTGCAACTTAAGATTGCAGGACTGAAGTCTATGTGCTGCTCTAGTTACTTTGGAAATTTTATTGCATATATGCATAAATGATCCTCTCTACTCAGAATGAAAAAACATTTATAAAAACCAGGCCATTCCTAAAAATGTCCCAATTATTCACATAAGCTATGTTTTTAGATGCACACCATGTCTCTAACCTACTGTAGGTCACATCGTCTATATAGAGAATAGGTAGGGGTTCAGAAACAATTAAGTTTTGACATTTTGATTTTGCCTCTGTGTACATAGAAACAAAGGTCCTCTTTAATACCTTGGATTGTTTGGACTTAATATTATTAGTTCCAGCATTAACAATGAAGGTGGAGATTTCAATGCTGATGATTGTATCCAATTATGCATATATGTCGAAAACTCTGGCACCAGGGAGGCATGTAACAGATTATTTTATCTTATTTTGCTTTTGCGTGCACTTGCAAGACTGATATATAGCGTGTTATTTTTCTGTGGCCAGAAAGCATTTGCAAGCTATGTAAAGGCTATGTTTCACCACTCACTAATTTGCTCTGGTCCCTAACCTGATGAGTAAGTGGGGTCTGCTGTATTCTGATTAATTTTGTAAGTGGCCTGGGGCCTATCCCAGGCAACACAGTATGTGAGGCAGGGTACACCTTGGGCAGGCTACCATTCCATTTTACTGGGCATATGCACATACACACAACTTAAGAGTACTATGTGACTAACGTATATAAAAATTGTAGAGCAACGTAAATGAGTTCATATATACAAAATGAGCTGTAAATTCTTTGGAATTCTACCATTTATAATGCACCTAATCACCACCACATGTTCACTTACCAACCAGATATTTGTAAGCGTTATTAGCCCCGGTTCCAACCACAGCAATCTTACTGAAGATCGGAAAGCTGACGCCATAAGTGCTTCGCACAAAGCTGTCAATCTCCTTGTCGCTGCCGGACTCCTGTTGGCCAAACTGATTGCACGGAAAGGCAAGCACATTGAAGTGATAGGGCCCAAAGTCTCGCTGGAGCTGCTGCAGCTGAGTGTAGTGCTGCTCTGTGTACCCACACTCACTGGCCACGTTCACCACCAGCGACACCTGCACAGACACAGAGGGACAGAGGGCAGGGGAAGCCAAGGTGATTATGGAATGTAACAATGGAAGAAGAAGCCATGCATAACACTAGGGCCCAAGTAGCAAGTCAAGCTCTTAATCAATAGCATGTTATTATATTCCTTCATATCAGTAGCTATGAAGGAGAATAAATTGAGTTTATCATCATCTACATGGCTTAATGAACACTTGCTCAAGACGGTGGGTGGTTATATCAGTGGTTCGCCACCTTTTATGGTTTGTGTACTGTCTGTTAATGAAGACTTTGTACAGCAGAGTGGGTAGCCTCATGATTTTTTTTTTCCACAACAATAATTAATAAACTCACTATAAATTCCACGTTTTCTCCACAGTCTTCAAATAGAAATAACACACAATACTTGACTGGTCATAAATTTTTGTAAAATCGGTTATGAGAATAAAACCAGACAAAATCTATTTTTGTATAGTTTTAATCTGTGCATTTCTATTTTGTAAAGAAGCCATTTAAAATACAGCTATTGAGTAGATGTACCTGAGACTCAGTTAGGATACATAAAATTACAGCATGGTGGGATAACGCATATTTTAAAGCCTGATTATAATCACAATATTTTAACATCCTTTTAAAAAGGTCGGCTGCATAATATAAGAAGTCGTATAATGATGGACATTAATAAACTCTTAAAAGCACATCTAAATTAAAATTTAAACAGTAAGAAATTTGTCGCGATTCAACCAAGGTATGCCCTCAAGTGTTCATTCATAGAAATTGCAATAACAAAATATAAATACTGATTTTTTTGTATACTGTACAACTAGTAAAACTAGTGCTATACCGTATTGTATTTCGTACGGTGAGTGGAACCTTTAGCTCATGCATCAAATTTGTCTTAAAACATGTAACCATAATTAAAATCTAATCACACAGAATTGGAAATCCCTGCAATATACAGTTAAACCCGTTGCTCGATGTTTATTTAAATTTCAAGTTTCTTACTAGTTACATTTAGGTTGAAGACAGTTTTATACAACTGACTGCATATAACTACTTTCAAAAGGAGTTACGGTGACTTAAGAGATGTACATGGTACTTTTTCGTAGGTTATCCTTTTGGATGTTTCCTTAACACCATAAGTTTTTACTGTCTTACGAAACTACGTATCTTCATTTTCATTCCAGCTAACCAACAAGAGTACAAATGTAACCATTAATAAATATGACATCGCTGAAGATAGTTTCCCGAAGATGTAGCTGCTACAATTCCTGCCACGTACACAGGAGCTGAATGCATTGAATCCAGCATCTCGCCAATCTCTGAACGTAGTGCTCAGTTTCAACATACATGAAATAATATGATTTATCTTTTAAAGACGATTAAAGGGGATAGTCATTCGTTCGACTTTATATAAAACCAGAGGCAACTATTGTAAACAGCTTTAGCAAGGTTAGTTCAACTCTTCCATAGTTTGCCGTATAACTTACACTTACCGACCCCCGGTATTTTTCTAAGGACACCAATTTCCCTCTGCTGTTCACAACTTTAAAAGTGTAAAAATCTTTCTGTTTGCTCTCAGCAAAGTAAGGCAAGACAAGGAAAAATGCGAGTATTGCCAAATACATTTTTAAATTTTAGGAGTTGGTTCTTTCCACGTCTTCCTCTGAGGTTTTTGTCTGTCCGGTTCAGATCCAGTTAGAAATGAGAAGGAATCAAATTGCCAAAGCACGCCCCTTTACGAAAAGCAAGTTAAGAGCGCAAATCCACACTTTGTAAAAACTCTAATTAAAAATTAACACGTCGTTACTGAAACCACAATAAATGTTAAACATCGCAACATTTAACATTTTATCAAAAGCAACACTACACAGCAGAAACTGTACAACACAAAAAGTAATACAGTAGCTCATAAACAAAGAAAAGTTTAGCAAGACAAAAAAAAAAGGTACAATAATCAGGGACACTATAATGAGAATCCTAGGTGTGAACTCAAAGGTGTATAAGGGACACTGCAGACTCCAACATATGTACCACAGTTCTCCTGGGTCAGACTGCACCATTTTAATACTAATCCATAATAAATCTTATTTTTACTCCCCCAGTTTGCCCAAAACTGCATAAGCACTAATTTAAGTAAACCTGTATGAAGGGAATTTCTTTTACATTGTGGGTAACAAATTATAATTTTAATGCTGCAGTACAATGCATGATCAGTGAGATCTTGGACTTTGGTAGTCACACTGTCTTCATGGTTAAAATTATTCCCTATATGGTAATGTCAGATTATTTACAGTGCATCAGATATGATGAGAACCATGAAGGCATCCAGTCCAAAACAATCTGAACTTTCACACTAGGTGGGCTGGCAGCTCATGTGTAGGTTGTCAGGCTGGGATACAGAAGTCTCCCAGTTCAAATCCCACCTCAAACACTGGGTGTATCCTTAAGGAAGACACTCTGCATTAGCTCCCCAGGTTGCTGAAAAATGGCTGCCTGCTACTCCCCACAGGGGGATGGTTTAAATGCAGATAAATTCCTTGTACGTGACCCACATACTTGGCTATAGAACCCGATTCCCTTCCCTAAAAATACTCTGAACACACAATGGTATGCTTCAATACAGAATATTATTGTACTATGAAAAGTACCCGTCTTTGCAACTCCATGGTCCAGTTATGTTTATCAGTGATGACGACACATTTCATCAACAAGTGTTCAGCACAGTGACTGTTTAACTCCTTGATTACAATTAAAACAGATCGTTGCAGTACTTTTTACTTCACACAATTGATCAAGAAATTCTTGAAGTATTCCTTTTAATTAAAATATTTAAATCAGTACATACTCAAACTGTACAAAATGTCTTCATGAAAACAGACAACCTTTTCAACTAAACACTAAAAACATTCATAACATTTTGATTAGGGCATTAAAAAAGTGACAATTACATCTGTAAAATAATAAGGCAGAAGAATTGCTTAAAACCAAAATGCACTACTTGCACAGAATCCACGCAAATGTACAAAATAGCTGAAACGGATCAATCATTTCCTCTTCGACTTTTTTTGTGACTCTTCTTCGATCTGCAGAGACAAGCATTGCAAGTTGAACTTGAGGTTCAAATTATGGGCCACTGTAAATTGAAGTTTACGTCTTTCTTGTGGTGAAAAACCACCTTAATAATAAGGGTAGATACAGATAACCTGCCTCAGTGCATGCGTTTACCTTTCTGGGGACTTGGAGTGACTGCGGTGCCTGTGGCTTCGGTGGTGAACTGAAATGACACGTGAAAAGGTAAGCCAAAGTAACCATAGGTCAACAGCTGAGCTGGTGGAACATAAAGGGACCTGAGGCCCAAAATGGCAAGCAGGCAGATGGGTGCCCTGCGAACACCTGCACCGCTGTCTCGGCTTCCTCACCCGGAGACTTGGAGCGATGGCGCCTCTCTCTGGACCGGCTGCGATGCCTACGTGGACTCTTGCTACGATGACGCTCCCGTCTCGGCGATGGACTGAACAAGAAGGTGGTAAGAACATTAACAACCCAACATACTACTCAGTTTTAATAACACAATTTTGAACAGTCACCGTTAATGTACTTCAAATACTTTCACAAAAATGTATGTTTAATATTCTATCCTTTCCCCAAGTCAAAACAAAGAAAACATGCACATGCAATAATAAACAATAAGTAATTACCTTCGCCTTTTTGGTGACCTGCTTCTCCTAAATGTGACCATGAAAAGACGTAGTAAGTTTTTTTGAACATCACTTATATTAACAACATCATATCCAATTAAGAAAAGCCTTATCTAACCTCCTAGGAGAACGACTGCGTCGGTAGCGTGGAGATGGTGAGCGACGTGGGCGATCATTGTCACGGTAATTCCGTCTGTGTTGTTCTGGAGACTGCCCTCTTTCTGGCTATTTACACACAGATAGCTCTTAACAACAATGTGGCTTACATAATATCAATTAACTTTGACAATGCATTTCTCAAACTTTTACTCCAATTAAAGGTCCCCATCTCACCCGGTCCTCTTCTTCATCCTCTTCCTCACTGCTTTCCACTTCATCCAAGTCCTCTTCCAAAGCGCTGATGCGTGTCTCCAGAAGTTCTGCTTCCTCAAGGACTTGCCTCTTCTACAGCAAAAGAAAAAATGCACACAAAATACGACAATACTTAAGGCCAGTTCTACCATCAAGGTGTTGGGTGCACAGCTAGTGGCCTATATGCAAATAAAACAAGTTATTATGATGGAACAGTTGGTCCTCCGTAGCTGGAGGGGTTTGAATCCAGGACCTCTGGCAGATATCAAAATCTGTAGATTCTCAAGTCACCTGTACAAAGTGTAATATTTGCATATAACCTATGCACATCCTAATGTATACTTTATATAATCTGTAGATTACTTTATTATCAAACTAATACGATGTGAATGCAACTGTACTTCCATTTGCAGGTGTATAATTATTATTATTGGCTAACTGACTGTGTAACAGTATGTACTGAACTAAAAATGTCACTCATAAAATGACTGGAAAAAAAGTTTTGCAAAACACTTCTAATATACCGTACTATAAAAAGTAAGCCAGCTCTATACATTGTTCAACACTGAAACAGTAGCCTATTAAAAAAAAAAAAAAAAAAAAAAAAAAAAACTATCAACCATGAAACCATGGAAAGTGAAATTCACTTCAAATAGTGCTTACTGTAAAAGAAGGGTAAAATTACTATTACTGGGGAAATACAAAACATTTATTTTGGAAAAAATGATTAACCTGCAAGTGTTCAAACATGTCTTTTTTTGCTGCTATAAATATTGCAAATTGAAGGCAACTGATCCCATAGCAAAGTACACATCTATACCTTCTGTAGATAATTACCTTATAATGCTTGGCAAATTCAAGTTTTGCTTTTTAGACTCTGCTTGAACTTGTGGTTGATTAAATCTGTGAATGCAGAATCCCGAGTGTACAGAGGACCGACTTAAAAGCATAGTATTACACATATCCTTTTAAGTGGAAAACCAAGGGTCCCACAGCAATTTAAATCCAAATCTGCCTGCACTGCTTGCAGCTGTAAATAAGTGGAGTTGAACAGTCAAGTGGAGACAAACCTGAAGCCTTGGTAAAATGATGTCACACATTCTCTCAGCATTCAGCAGCTCGTCGATAAACTCATCCACGTGCATCAGCTCAAACTCTGTACATAAGAAAGCACACAGAATAAAATTAACCCTTGAAAAAAAATCCTGTCTCCATGGATGCAAGTCTAACAAGGATGGATCTGCAGGGGTTCACCATTTGCACTGAGGCCCAAAATAAAATTGTCAGCCCACTGAGCAAAACACCCACATCCCCTGCTCAGATACTACTTATACTCTTGTCCAGACAGCCAGGGTTTTTAACCATAGAACACAGACTTGCCACAAACACATCAGCACACAAAGCTCACCTCCGTTTCTGTTTTGCTGTTTTATTTTTCTATAGTCATTGTACAGTGGCTCCAGGTATTTATAACAGTCAACAGAGGATCCAGTCAACCTCATGTACGTGGCCCCAAGCAGGCGGACATATCTGCAAGAGACATTACAGTATCACAGCTAATGGAAAGTGTCCTGTCAGCTAATGTACAAGGCACACTTATGAGTCTTGTACATAAAAAAAAAAAACTCAACCTCGAGGAAACATAAATATGTTATTACTTAAAGTCCTCATTCTTGATGAACTCCACAATGATATCCTTTTCTGGCTGAATCTGTAGCATCTTCAGGGTGAGACACAGGAAAGGTGTTGGCTTGATGTTCCCTCCATACACTCCACCAACATACTTCAGCTCCATCGCTTTGTCTACGACCAGCTCAGCTTGGAGTATAAATACCCAAGACAGAGTAAAGAGCGGTAAAGTTCAGAAATGGAAAGAGATAAAACTGGTAATCAGGCCTAAACAAGTATCTCAGTAATCAGAATGGGTCAAACCAAAATTCAGTTAATCGTATGGACGTGAAAGAAAACTTCACATATCGTAAGGTTAAGGGAACAACTTGCTATTAAAATTGTAAGTTAAAGCAATATCAATAAAGCGGATGCTTTATAAACAAACCAAAGTACAACGTTTTAAAGGTCCATTAATTCAATAAGTTACAACTTTGCATACAGCAACACAGCCTACATACTAAACTATAAATTAATTACCCCGTTATTACTAAATAAATTAAATACCCGTAAGTCCGAAGCACTCTTCCTTCCAGTATTTTGATTCATATATTCGCGTCCGAATAATCTTTTCGACCAAATACTGTGGATTTGTTCCATGAATGCTATTAGCATCTTTCACTGTCCTGTTAGCCATTTTCACACTCTAGAAGCAGGAAAGCGTTCAATGTAAGCGCGAGCTTTTCCGGAACAATAGTTTACACTTCCTGAGGTCAGAGGTGTAACAGTGACGTTGCATGGCGAAGTAACTTGTCACGTGAAAAAGGAGAGCCCTGTCATTGGTTATTAGTGCATATAGAATAATCAGCGCGCGAAAATACGGCATGCCTGGTAATACAGGTTAAAAAAAAAAAAAACAAAAAAAAAAAAGTTATAAGGATGTTTGTATGATGACAATGTGGACAGAATAAAGATTACTTAATAAAATATTTGTTAGATAAGCGACACAATTGAAACTTTTTTTTTTTTTTGGTCGTCTATTTTTTTTTAGTACCCGTGATATTTAGCTGTAGTTAGTTTCTTTGACTTGTACTGACATTTTTGTGACACTCTTTCGGCTGCTGGAAGAAGTAATCGTTTAATTATTAGCAAACCCTCACTGAGTAGCGATTTCTGTTCAGTCTGTAAGTGTTGCTTATTTTAAAATTTCTGTGCTTTCTGATAACGTAGTATTGAAACGTCTTTGGGTTTATACAATATTTCGGTGGCAATTTAAGTAGTAATAGGTTAAGCCTTAGATGTATTCTGTTGAGTAAGATGTACAGTATATGAATGCAACACAAAGAAAATGGAAATCAATTACATATACTTTTCTCTCCGATCACAGAAAAGATGAGCCGATATTTTACAAGACTGAAGACGAAACGGATTTACACATGGGGAAGAGAACGTTCTCACATCAACAGAAAACTAAATGTGTTTTACTACGAGTAAGTTTCGTTTATTGTGTCAACTATTATTCAGTTGTCAGATTTGTAGTCATGTATGGTGATCGTGAAATTCCAGTTGTACCATTTAAGTTAAATAATCTGTGCGGTGCAGTGACTAACTGGTTTTCATTTTTGCTCAGTTCCCTGTACTTAAACATGAAGGGGAAATCTGAAGCCATTGAGATTCAGCGTGGTCAGTACATCTTAATTGAAAGTGACGATGATGACAAGCCCTATGTAGCGAAACTGTTGAGCCTGTTTAGCGACGGTGAGTGCCTACGTACTGTATTCCTGCGTTATTTCATTTGTGAGGCCTGTTTGTACATGCTTTTAGCTTGCCTTGTGGCGGAGCTTTCAAGAGGCTTGTGTGAACACGATATCATCCTCAGGCTCGATGAAAAATAAGCGGGCAAAGGTGCAGTGGTTTGTTCACTTCTCCGAGGTACCTCACAAAAAGAGGAAGCTGCTGGGGAGGGAACCCCACCCCCGGGAGGTCTTCCTCTACCAGGATGACAGCTGTGAATCTGAAATAGATGCTGAAACCATCATGGGGACTGTGCAGGTGTGACATGGTGGGGTCTGTGGGCTGAGCTGTCCATTGGTAACAAGGCATTCTTATAACAGTGAATGTATATTTGGTAATGCATTTCCCCTCCTGTGTTTGTTTTGCTTTAGGTGGTGCACTTGGCACCAGATTTACCATTTCCACAGAAGATGACCAATGGTACACTGTACGTCAAGCTGTCCTGGGATACAAAAGCTTTCACGGTGGTGGACCGTGAGAAGCTTACTGTGGGGGACAAGATTGTCCCTGTTCCAGGCTCAAGGTCTTTTAAGTCTAATGACGTGCCAACACCCAAAGGGACAGACGCAAAGCGGGCCTTGGTGGCATCATTCAGCCAGGTGTCTGCAAGCAGAAGTAAGGCTGGTTCCAGAGAGGCAGAGTCAGCTCGTTCTGTCTCAAAACACTCTGCATCCAAAATCCCAAACCAAAGGCATCAAAGCAGCTGTAACACGACTCCACGAGTACGCAAAAGGCTAGAGCTCAGCAGTGAGTATCAGCACTGTGTTCTTCCACATTGTGCTTGCTGTGCTCCTGGGTCAGCAGAGCGCTTGTTTTCTGAGACGAGGCTTCCATAAAGAGGAATAAAAGTTTTAAGTCTTAAGCACGTGTATTTGCATGTTATGTTTTAGTGTAAAGATCTTTTTGCATAAGGGAAAACTGGATGTCATTGCCTTCTGTTTTGTGTATACCAAAGCATTTACATTTTCATGCTTTGATGTCACTTGAGGGTTGGATTTTATATTTTCTATTTTATACTGCCTTTTGTGAATACTTAATTTTAGTAAATCCTACTGTGTACACAATGTAGAAACAAAGTATAGAGTACAAATAATTTCAAATATAACCTTAAATCACTGCAAGTAGGTGAACTCTTGATGAAGATTCAAAATTTGTAAAATTTATTTATAAACAATAGTTTATGCAAAGTTTTGTACTGTGAAATTGTTCAGTGTTGTGTCTTCGCTCATGTTTGTTTCAGTGATGAATAAACAAACTTGGATATGAATGGATTTGGAGAATTTCGATATGTTAATGTTCTTATTCAGTTTCAGAAGCGATATTGCCATGTTATGTACGTTTGACAATCTTGCGGTGCAGGTTTAATAATATGTAGTCTACTGAGTTTGCAGTAGCACTGTGTAATATCATAATAATGCCTTGAAATTTATCTGTAAAAACCAGTAAGGTTTGCCTGTTGGAGTAAATACAGTACTAGCTTTTCACTGGCTGTGGTGTTTGTTAGCAGGTCCTGGGAAGAGCCAGACCAGGGATGAGGTGTTGGAGGACCTCCTGACAGAGGAGATCCAGTGTGAAGTGGAGCTGGCCAGGATGCTGCCCAGCTCTCCACAGAAATTTTCAGCTCAAGTTTTCAACCTTTCTCCAAATAAGCCTTCAAGTAAGGTTTCCAATGGGCTGTGCTTGGCCACAGCGAAGACTGGCCAGAGCTTGCTTGGTACAATTCAGAGTCCCCGGCGCCATGACCAGGACTCCACCAGGTGAGCTGTGAAGGGGAGAGGCACAGTAAACCATGCCTCTTTTTGTTTGCATTTATGATGCCTTCATACCAGCAGGTGTAAATGTGGCAGGAAAAACTTGCTGCTAGCTTGGCATGCAGTTAATGCCTTTCCTCCTTATTGTCCTCAGCTCCAGCACAATAAAACCTTCCCATAAAGTAGCGAGTACCATAGATCTCCTGCTGCACAGTGATCTCAACCCAGTGAAGCTCTGGTCTCTTTTCAGAGGCTTTAGCACAGCACAGTACAGAAGGAGGAGATTAGCCAGAGTTGCTCCCAGTTTTAAGGTTATTAGTCATGTGCTTACCTTTGCATATTCAGTTTCAGGTCTAAAGTAGCTGATTGCATAATATACCTGTTACTGTTTGTAACTGAAGTCACACTGACTATTAGCAATTCAGCACAGCATAGCAGTGGCCAAAAAACACCAGTTAGAGACTTGTTTTACCTAAATTGGCATTGTGTAGAAGCAGCAGGTTTCTGGTGTATAAGTGTGGGCCAAGTGACAGGAAACAAGGTCAGGAGAGTATTTCATTTCACTTTATAGGCATATGTTGATGCCTTTGTACAAGTACTATACCCATTTTATATTTTCTTTTTTTCCCCTCCAAGAAAAACACTCCAGTTTTTTAGTTCAGAATCTTGATCTCTGTCGCTGGCTTGCATTGTCGTTGTTGTAAGAATGCATCTTCTCGTTATTGGTGTGGATTTAATTATCTGTTGTAGAAGTCAATCTTAGTGTTATATGTGCTCACATTTTAATGCCTGGACACCTGATTGGGTGTTCCTTTTTACACTGTTGTTTTACATAATCGCTTGCATGTGTTTGCATGATGTTTCTTAATTTTTTTTAAACAAGTTTTTGTATTAATTCTGCCCAAGATTGCTCAAATCAGACCCACAAAACTTTGCAAGTGTGATAACTAAGCTGGCAATATAGCAATGTTCTTTTGGCACATTGTTGTTTAGGGCAAGGACTCCATCACGCAGAAAAGTGGCCTCTTCCCCCATTAGAGAGCCAGCCCTCGGTGCTGTGTAAGTAGTGTTGCTTTGAGGCCTGCGGTGTGCTGCCAATGCAGGGAGTGTGGTTCTCTTTACAGGCTTGCTGTTCTGTATGTCCACAGGGCAGAGGAATTTCCAGAGGTGTCCAGTCAGACCGCCGGGACTCCACGCACAAGGAGGAAGTCTGCTCTCCTGGTTTCATCCCGCATCAGAAAGCAGTTGTAAGTAAAGGCCGTGCCATGGACTTTTACCATTGGCTTCAGGCAATGATGGATGGTTCAAATATAGGATAACTGTGCAACTGTACAGA
Source organism: Chitala chitala (assembly GCA_025773905.1). NCBI lineage: Eukaryota > Metazoa > Chordata > Actinopteri > Osteoglossiformes > Notopteridae > Chitala > Chitala chitala. The sequence goes on from JABJVR010046952.1 coordinate 21,897, forward strand.
GAGTGCGATGAATGCAATCCAGAGTGGTCTACAGGGTTTTTAAATTATACACCATATGTGTTGTCTTAGAAATCTGTTGGATACAACCCAGGATGTGTTGCCTGAAGACAGTGACAGCAACGACAGCGGTGATGGCTGCTTTGTCCCATCCAAGAGGGATCTGGAGAGCAGCACCGAGGATGAGGAAGATGTGAAGGAGGAGATTGACGAAGACAGCGTTATAGTAAAGAAAAGGAGACAGTTTGCCGTGTCCCGCACACCTCGGTCCAGAAGGAAGGGTTCTGTCTCTGAAAGGACTCCACGTAAAACACCTAGAAAGAAGGTGGGGCTTCTTCATCTTCACTTAGCTTCACCAAGCACAGTAGCAACTATTGCAGTGTGCTTCTGTGGGTGGTCAGCAGAGGGCACTTACAGGTAGCACTGAGACAAGGATGCTTTTCCTTACAGGATGCACCCTGCACGCCTCGAACCCCACGTCACGCCACTCCCAGCATCCCCACTAGGGTTGTCCCTGTCAGGAATCCTGGCAATGTGCTGGAAGAAGCCAGGGTTAGGTAAGCAAAAATAGCCTGCATTAGAGCGCTTGCGCAGTCCAATTAATGTACTTCTGGGTCACCTTCATCAGCGTTCACAGAGAGCTGCTGTCATATTGTACTCCTGGTCAGCTGCATCAGTGCTCACAGAGTCCTGCTGTCATACTATATGTCTGACTCACCCACATCAGCGAGTCCCACTAATGAGTCATCCTCATTAAACATTTCAAGCACTGCCTCCAAACATTTGTCATTCTGCTGAATATCTACTTTTGATTCCCTGGCCACTTGCAATGATCTTTTTTTGTGGGCATCTAGTTTTCCACCAACTACGAGCATGTTTGTTTAAAATCATCTGTTCGAGTTGAACTTTGTTCTACTCTCTTACAGATGTCTTTCTAATAAAAAAAAAATACATAAATTTATGTGTTGTGAGCAGCTGCTCAATTGACCATTAAATTTGTTTTTGATCATATGCACAAGTAATGACTTGAAATGGACTGTCAAGTTTGCTTTGCCATGATACTGGTGTATTTTTTTACTTTTTAAAATTAAAACTGGTACAGGATTTTTATATTCATGCATTCTATTCAGTGGTGAAGTATATCCTACATAAAACTTAGTAAAATCAGTATTGTATTTCATATACTTGAAGAGTACCATTGTGTTATCTAGCAAATTGCATCTACCATATGGGGAGTTAATACTGGCAGGTAGTCAACAGTAAATGACCTGGATGAGGACCATTGGCAAAACATTTTGATTGACAGTAACTTTGTTGAACTGTTGCTCTGTAGAGCATGCTGTTGAACATTCTCTTGCATCCAACAAGAGAATATTTGTGGTGTTGCTGTGGTTGTATTGTATGGTGGGCTGGAGCAGGTCAAAGAGAGAGACATGAACTGTGAGACTAATCTGTAGACTTTCACTTATAAAAGGTCACCAGATCCTAAATTTTCCCATGTGCTCTTTTCTTCAGACTGCATGTCTCCTCGGTGCCTGAGTCCTTGCCTTGTCGAGAGCAGGAGTTCCAGGACATCTACAGCTTTGTGGAGAGCAAGATCATAGATGGAACTGGAGGGTAAGGTGGAGGAGCCAGCATAGACATGTTCCTGTGTGTCTCTGAGGCTGAAGATGTTAACCCGTTGTTTCATGCAAGGTTGTGTTCCTTCACCATAAGTGAGGTCTGTGCGTTCTGATCTCTGTTGACCGGCCGACACCCCTCTGTCAGGTGCATGTACATCTCAGGTGTACCAGGCACTGGCAAAACAGCTACTGTGCACGAGGTGGTCCGCTGTCTGCAACAAGCGTCAGAGCAGGATGACATCCCACCTTTTCACTTCATTGAAATCAACGGCATGAAAATGACAGACCCACACCAAGCCTACGTACAGATACTGCAAGTATGACGGACAAGTTAACAATGAGTTTCAGTGCTTTGTTGTTTGTGATTACCAAATTTTTTTTATTTTATTTTATTTGCAACTGTGCTTTTTACAATAATCCCATGTATTGCAGCCAATACTGAATTTGAGACTATTTCTGTTAAGATGTTCACGATGTCAATGTTTTAAAAGTGCAGTTATAAGTATTTGGAGTGAAAGTATGTTTCATTCACCTGTTCAAAATGCTTTTGAAGAGGTGAATGAAACAGGGTACACTTGCAGAGACATCTCCTGGCTTGAAGTCACATGGCTGTCTCTCCTTAGAGCCTGACGGGCCAGAAGGCCACAGCTGACCATGCGGCTGCCCTGCTGGAGAAGCGTTTCAGCAACCCAGTGCCCAAGAAGGAGACCACTGTCCTCTTGGTGGATGAGGTGGGCCTCCCCCCCATCTGAATTTTTGGATTTTTTTTTTGTGGCTGTTGCAAGTTACGTCTCTGATAGCAATGTGGGGATGTCTGGGTTACTCAACATTTTTACTCTATTTAATGCTCTGGTCTTTGACTTGTCTTCTCCCAGCTGGACCTGCTGTGGACCAGGAAGCAGAACGTAATGTACAACCTGTTTGATTGGCCGACACGGCGACATGCACGACTGGTGGCACTGGCCATTGCCAACACGATGGACCTTCCTGAGAGGATTATGATGAACAGAGTAGCCAGTCGCCTGGTAGGTCTTTGATATCAGGGAGTTTCGTGTGTTTCACTTTACTGGCAGAGATGCTATGAAAAAGGGATGTTTAGTATTTCATTGCAGTAAAATAAGTGTTGTTGGGGTTGTTGGCAAGTTCTAGACTTTAAAATAACAAGCCTGACCAAAAAAAAAAAAAAAACTTTTGAATCAGCTACAATTGTGTCAGTGGTCTTAATGGGCAGAGGAGAGGAATGTGTGTTTTTCATATATGGAAATCACAGAGCTGGTATTTAGAGTTAAGGAGGATTTTTTTTTTTCTGCCTGTTTCATCAATGAACAAAATGGCAGTAATAACATGTAAACATTTGTCAATAATGCTATTATAATACATGTTATATGCATGATTGTACGCTTTTAGTTAACTGGTTAAATACTGACGTTTATAGGACAATAGCTTGTCTGTCAAAGACATTTTCTGAAATTTGCATCCCTGTTTATAACCCACATTGTAATGAAAATGATAAAAGCTCTTCTAGTATATACCACCTTATTGTGATGGCATTGGCTGACTAATTTATTTAACAATCATTAATCAATTAACTGATGAGCAATTCACTCCAGTTAACAAAATTAGGTCAGTTAATTTTGTTACTGTTGAGCTTTCTGGATAATGGTAGAGTAACGCATGGATGTATTAATTTGTTAAATTTGGTAAAAGTGTATGTGTCTGTGTGGATTTTTCCTAAATGACTGGTTCAGGGACAGGCTTCATAGCCCTTTTATGAAAAATTGCTTTGATGGAGTCCTAGCGTGTTATTTTTTGGGAGTGATTGTTAAAAATGGGTTACATGCTTGGCTTCATTTCACCTATGAATCATAGGTGATGTTGTGAACTTAAAACTTGGACTGGTAGAGAAAAACGAAGAATGTCCAAACAGTACGTTTGTTTAATTTGCTTTACTGAGATCACATCTCATCACATCTTTATTTACACCTTGCGTTGTTCTTGCTAACAGAGACGTGCTCTAGTTTCTCCCTTGTTGGAAGAACTAATGAAAAAAACTAAAGCGCAAAATTAGAGTCCTCTAAATATAATGAAAAATAAGCAGCGCCCTCTAACTGATAAAACATGTAACATATGGTGCTGCAAATAGCAGTTGTATTCTCTAACAGGCAAAAATAATGCTTTCCACATTATACAATAACTAAACTGTAATAATACTGTATAACAAATTTCAACATGTAACTACCAAATTACAATTAAAGATTCAACAGGTGAGGATCATACCGCTTTATCATCTTTGCCTGAGTAGTACCTAAACAAGACACAACTTTATAGTACAGTTAATCAAAAGTTGTTTTGAATGCCAAACTGTCAACAAAGAGCAGCTCTCCATAAGCATAGGTGTCCTCTAGATGTGTGAAATTTTTTTTTTTTTATCCCAACAGAAGTTCCGTATGTCAAACCTCAGCTATTAGTACAGTTGTGTATTCATGGCAAGCGAGACCTCACCCTAACTGTAATTAAAATCCATTTCTAAGTGTTGCTGTTGAAACTGTTGTTGGCTAACAACTAGCTGATGTTATTGTCACAACGACATCATCTCTGTTGCTGCAGGGCTTGACACGCATGTCCTTCCAGCCGTACAGCTTCAGGCAGCTACAGCAGATTGTCACATCTCGGCTGAATGGGGTCAGGGCCTTTGAAGAAGACGCTCTCCAGCTGGTTTCTAGAAAGGTATGGAACATCCAAGTTATAGACCCAACTTAAATACTGAACGTTAGTTTGCAAGCAGCTCAATGTTGTTGTGCTAATCTGAAGGCCACATGAAGTTTGGAGGTCTGTAGCTATTGACTCTGCAGACAGTTGGCGACTCCTGCGCACTGTGTGCTTCAGCATGTGCTGACCCCGCTCAGCCATGAAGTGGAAGGCCACGTAAAATGACAGAGTTGTGGCTTGAATTCACTGAGCTCCTGAGAGCGACCCATTGCTGCTACAAACATTTGTGAAAGAGTCTGCATGCCTAGGTGCGTGATTTTATACGCCTGTGGCCATGGAGGTGATTAGAACACCTGAATCCAATTATTTGGAGGGGTGTCCCAATACGTTTGGCAGCATTTTTAGTAAATATTACATTGTACTGTAAATAGCTGTGGTAAATATTAGTATTATGAACATTTATTGCCTTTATATCTACATATGTCTGAGTGTTAGTTTTATACATATTCCAATAATGTGACTGTTAATGTTCTTTTTATTTTACTACGCTCAACAGCGGTGAGCTTCAGTGTTACGTGCCTCCAAGTAACTGACGATACAGCCCTGATGTGTTTCAATGAGGCGTGAATCACAGTTTATGCTTGTTTTTCCCACTCATCATAGTGCAGAAACTACTTTTCTAACCTGACTTTGCTCTAAAGGCAGAAGTCTTTTAAATTGTTCCATATGTACTTGTACTGTATTTGGGGCTAAATTTTCTACATTTAATATGACTTGTGTATACGTCAAGGCCAAAGTTTAATTGGGGCCAAGTAAATATGATAACCAGTTGTTTTTTCTAAAAATTTCTTATGTGCCAGTCATAAAGCTCAACCAGTATTTAACGAATTACAGAGGAATATTGGATTAAAGTCACATTAGACTAAAGATATCATATCATGAACAGTAATTTATTTGGACTAATAAAGAGTTTCACTATTTGGCTAATTAAATCTGTACGTGTTTAATGGAATTCCTCTAAGCCCATTTAGTTTTATTTCAGTACTAAACTACAATGTATGCAGAGAGCTAATATTGCTGTAACATGTATAAGAAATGCAAGTCACTTTGGATAAAAGCATATGCTAAATGAATAAATGTAAATAATGTGAATATGTATTACTGCATTAAAGAACTTTGGGCAATCTGGTTTGCAATAAAATTTAAAACTCTGTGATTGTTGTATTGCTTACTATATTACAGTAAACCAATATGCAACTAGATCAACAACATAAATGTACAGTATATTAATCTTATTGAAAAGTCTATAACTGCAATAATTGCTCCATATAGCTGTGACTTTTTATTTTTTTTTTATTTTTTATTTATTTATTTATTTCTTAAATGTAATGATGTGGTGCCACTGTGCAGGTTGCCGCGCTGTCTGGAGACGCACGCAGGTGTCTAGACATTTGCAGACGTGCCACGGAGATCTGCGAGCAGTCGGGCAGTTGCCACCCCGGCTCGGGCCTGGTGGGGATGAGCCACGTGATGGAAGCCCTGGATGAGATGTTCTCCTCATCCTACATCACCGCGATAAGGTCCACTTATCACCTTCTGGCATGACGTCACTGTTGGAGTGTAGGACAGCTGACGGCTGACTTGCTAGTGTGCAGCTGGATTTGCATCAGTGCTTGAGCCTCACAACTTCCTGCGTTCTCCCTGTGGTCACTCTAGGTGTGCGTCTGTCCAGGAGCAGCTCTTCCTGCGTGCTGTCATCGCAGAGTTTCGAAGGCTGGGTTTGGAGGAGGCTACCTTCCAGCAAGTAAGATACCAGCTGCTCACAAAGTCTTAGCATAACTCTGCATTTAGAGCTGATTAATCCATTTCTGTACCCCATTATGGGTTTCTCCTAACCCTTTAACATTGTCGTTCCCTCACTGGTGACCCGTGTAGTTTTTAACACGTTTTTGTCTCTGCCCTCCTCGCGTAGGTGTTCGTGCAGCACCAGGCCCTGTGCCGCGTGGAGGGGCTGCGGCCCATCAGCGTGTCCGAGGGGCTGGCCGTGTGCCAACGCCTGGGCGCCTGCAGGCTGCTGCTGCTCGAGTCCAGCCGCCTGGACCTACTGCTCCGCGTGAGGCTCAATGTCAGCCAGGACGACGTGCTCTTCGCACTCAAGGAGGACTGAGGGCAGGGTGCTGGGGGAGTATCTAGGAGGAGCGTGTGACCCCCAGGGGAGCAGCTCTGCCATTCTCCATAAACTAGGACATGACCTGTCCACGTGGACTGCTGGGTGCAATGGCAGCTTTACTCATGTCAGTGCTGTCCCACCTGAGACCTGTAGTGGCCAGTATTGTGCAGCAGGAAATGGCACGGTGTAATGTCAGACTGTGTCTTTAACTAGCTAAACCCTAACAGGTAAATACATTACATTAGTGAAAGACTTTTAATGCCCCCCCCCCCCCAAATTTTATGGTGTTTACATGTAGTCTTTATTTAGAACTGATCAGTGTAAGCCATTGTGCTGTGACTTGTGCAGTACGTCTTTTACCCAACTTAATTTTTTTGGTTGTATTTATACAGTATTTTATTGTGACATTTTCCTTGTATGTACCAAGAATTTTACTGTTTTAAAGTCCCTGTTGAAAATTGGTTTTAGTTTTTATTCTCTTTCAATTTTCATGAAATACTCAATAAAGAAATCATGCGCTTACTGTGCAAATGTGTCGCACAAACCGTTTCTGACCAAGCACATGCACGTGTGTGATGAAATGCGTGTTTCTCTGTAGAAGAGCAACTGAGTTCACTGTTGCACATCACAGCAAATGAAGAAGTTGCTGGAATGAAAGGGAAGCCGGCTGAATGTTGTGTGTGACATTTGCCATCTGTGGGGGAAAAGTGTCTTGACCTGATAAAGTGCATTTCTCAGTGTGGTACTTTTGTGTCACTTTGAGCACGTGCACACTAGGGCGGTTGTTATAGGGCACTAATTTCTGAAAGTTTTATTTTCTTTAGTCTTAACCCTAAAAGTGCTTCTTTTTACTATAGAAATCATCCTGGAAAAAAATTTGAGATCACAATATATTCAATTTAGAGGCAGCTCAAAGCGGCCAAATTTTACAGGTAAGATGAGAAATGTGCAAAACGCAATGTTATTTGTACTGTAACAGATAAAGGGAACAAGTGGTGCCCGAACTCTGGTTGCCTGTACCAAAGACAAGGGATTAGCCTGCTGAGCTGAAGACTCAAGTCTTTGACTTCAGGAGCTAATCGGTCTCTTGTCTTCGACATGCTGGGTGATGTCACCATTGATGCAGCTGACCCGCCACTGTAATCAAATTGTACTAGTTCCAGGAACACTTTATTTTGGCAAGCGTGGAATTTATTCTAAATATGTCAATTATCAAATAACGAAGTATGTGAATAACAGTGTTTTGCATGTTACGGCTCCTTTTCACTGCGTCACTGGCAAAACGCAGTATCGGAAACAAGTACAGCA
>JABJVR010046953.1:0-11748 GCA_025773905.1 Chitala chitala
TAAACTAGCGCCTAATCCTTGAAGTATAGTTTTATACTTTTCCGATTTTTTATAAAAAACAAAAATATACAAAGGAAGGCGTAGATTTCAACTAAAGCCAACAACCAAGCGAACACGAAAACTCAGGCAACAAGGAACGTCATGATGCATGACGCATGTAGATGTGTTTTCTGGTTTGTGTTTCATTTGTTTGCCTTTGAAATGTTTGACTTTTCCATTTTTGTAAATGTCTTCAATACCAGTCTGGATGTCTTTGGGTTTAGTTTTGCATCTTTGACAACCTGACCAGCAGGCACTAGACAGGCCTGTAGGAGGCACTGGTGTGGGCGCCAGCTGTGTCTTTTTGCAGGTGTTAAAATCATATAAAGAGGATTTGTTATTCACTGCACCTCTGCTTGTGTATTTAGATAACGCAGGATGAGAGGAGAGGTGCAGAACTGGACTATTGTAAAATGTTTGGTACCAAGTGGCTGGAGTCAGGAGGAAACCCTGATCCACAGCAGAACCGGCCTAGCGTCACTTTCACTGAACAGCACCCACGCTACCAGCTCCTCATACAGAGTAAGTACTGTAGCTAAGTGTAGTGTCCTAGAGTCCACATAAACTAATACATGGTTTAAGAGCAGAGGCACAGGGAAGGATGGCATGACCCGCAGCCCATCAAACCCAACCAGTCTGCCCTTAATAAGGGATGTTCTGGTGACAGGTACAAGGTGTGGTCTGGGTCATGTCTGTTACATCTTCTTTCAACTGCTGCTGTTGGCTGCTGTTTACTACAACAGCACATGGTGCAGAATGGGCACTTTTACACCAGGACACTGTGTACCCCAGGCTGGTGTAGCACGCCTTCATCGCTGTGTGGAAGATAACATGAACTTGGTGTGCTTGCAGAGTACGGCGCACCTGAGGAAGGCGAACTCAAGAAGAAATCGTTTGCTCTGAAAAATCAGTTACTAAGTAAGTCCCTCTTTCAGCTTCTGATCAGATGCTGCAACTGAATTCAATTTCTGTATGTAATCCCTTAGGCCATGCTGACACACGGCATGTGTTTAGTCACATCCCCTGCGTCTGAGACTGGATAATGGATTAAACTGCCCATTCGTGCATGTTGGAGCTGCTAAAACAAAGAAACACTGAGATACATCTTTATTAATTTTCACTCATTTTTTTCTGGCCTTCAGATATAACTTTTGTTTGTCCTGATGTGACTGACAGGGAGCCCATTGAAAAGAAGCTTCCAGGTAAATATGGCAGCACGCACAGCACACACAATACACACAGTACAGTCAGCACACACAGCACACACAATACACACAGTACAGTCAGCACACACAGCACACACAATACACACAGTACAGTCAGCACACACAATACACACAGTATATTCAGCACACACAGTCAGCACACACAGCACACACAGACAGTACACACAGACAGTACACACACACAGTACACACAGTCGGCACACACAGTGCACGTAGGCAATAGAATTATTACATTGTTGCATAGAAGCATATTGATACATTTACATGTTTAATTTTAGTACATCCCATGGAAAATTCTATACTGCACTTCATGTATACGTTGATTTGTTTTATTCTGGAATTACTCGAAAGCTCTTGACTTACCGCACTTCCAAATGTTTGTGTGCACGTCAGATTCCATGACCATTCAGAAGGTGAAGGGTCTTCTCTACAGGCTGCTGAAAGTTACCGGCTCTGATGTGAGGCTTACCTATACCAGTTCAAAGGTAAATACCAGGGTATTTTAAATAGCACTGTTAACTAACACTTTATATATTGCCTGGCCAAAATAAAAGTTGCAAACAAATGTTTCATTGGACCACCTTTAGCTTTGATTACGACATGCGTTTGTTGTGGTATTGTTTTGACAAGCTTACACAATGTCTCAACCATTTTCATCCACATGTACATTCATTTTTCACCAATATGTTTTAGTAATGACAACACAGTCAAACTACTCTCTAAAGTCTTCTTCTGCACGCCCTAAACACTTTTCAGGAGGTTAAGGTCAGGACTTTGTGGTGGCCAGTAAGTGGTTCCTCATCCTCCTTGAACCTGTTTCACAATACATGTTTTAGCCCAATAAATCCTGGCATTGTCAACCTGGAATATGCCCGTGTCATCAGGGAAGGAAAAAGCCCACTGATGGGAGCACCTGGCCATTCAGTACATGCAGATACTCTGCTCACTTCATTTGATTGCTGTATAGCATTGCTGAGATTAGAACAGACCAGTTGATGCAATGCCAGTTAATGACACTGTAATAACACTACATCCAGAGGCACAGTGTGGCTTTTGGTTAGGCAGTGTACTAAGGCAGTGGTTCCCAACTGGTCAAACTTCAGGGTCCATATTTGTACTTGGTCATTAGTGCAAGGTCCACAAAAAAGTAAAATGAACACACATTCAATTTTATTACTTTTCACATACCGTGGTGTTGTCGATTTTATGTTTTTATATATTAAATGATATATTGAGTAGTTTCTGGTTCCTAGAATGTACTCTGTGTTTGCTTTTTGCACAGAATTCAATGTTATTGTTAACCGCAAATATCAATTAAAAAAATTCAGACAACAGCAGAATGTGGAGAAAATTTTTAAAAACTGCTAAGAGGCAGCGTTTGCGGTCGTGTAGCTGTCCATCAGCCGCTACAACTGGAAACGGTACTTCAGAATAAAAGCTCTGTACTGGAAATGTACTATACTGCCATATTTCGGGGTTTGTTGTTTTTTTTTGTTTTTTGGGACAAATGTTACATGATCGTGATTTACATGCTGTCCATTCAGTATGTTCTCATGTACTCATGACCCACCAGTTGGGAATCACTGTGCTAAGGACTTTTGTACTAACAAAAAAATATATTGTGCAATACTTTTGTAAGAACCCACTGATACTTAACAAGGTTCCTAGCTCTGATTACGTTTGATTCTGGGATTTGCAGTGTATTGTGACGCATGTTTAAACAGGTGCACCTTAACACCGTTCATGCAATTTTGTTGTTCAACAACAGATGGAAGGGAGGGAGATTGAGATTGACAACGACCTGAAGCCACTGCAGTTTTACTCTATTGAAGATGGAGATACTATTCTAGTCCGTTGGTCATAACTGGCTAAAGAAGCAGGCAGGGGGCAGCTGACTGAAGGACAGCCTAGAGATCTGTGAATCTGCACTGGCCGGGAGATGTGCTGTTTCCAAAGCCGCCTGCAGTCTGGCACACTTATGAACTCTGTAATTAGAAAATTTGTAGTAGGGAGGAGTAACGCCTCCACAACTCAGTCAGCCATACTGCTGAATGGTCACGCAAGATGGACGCTCTCTTCTGCTCGCTCTATTAGCAGCTGACCCATCACAGCTGAGGCTCATTTATACACAGCAGAGAACTCCTGTGAGGTCTGTATGTGGGAGATGGCTGGTCACAAACTGCTCAGTGGAAACAAGTCAATCAGCTCATTACAGCATTTGATATTTGAATAAAAACTGTTGTTAATCATTTAACATTTCATTCCCGAAAAATGTGTTTATGATACATTTAAGATATAGTAAGAATATGTGTAATAAGTGTAATAAAGTAATGCAGACAAGTATTTTGAGACATCAGAAATGTCTGCTTTCTTCCTGTGGGGTAAAATATTTCATTTTGTGATGGAAGTGACGATATTAAAAATTATACACTCAAGATGGAATCAGACTGGTTTTTACTTTGAAAAAGCTATTCCAAATTGCAGTATGATATATTAATTATGGGACTAAGAAAGTCTGGCTTACAGTCAAAGCAGACACACACACACACACACACACACACACACACAGTGTTGAGCGTTGAGCTTCTGCTGCTGGCTCAGGTGCAGCCACAGGGATCCCCACACTCCTGCTTCCTGCTCCACAGCACACGCAGCTCCTGGGCGCTGTGCTGGGGTGACGACAGCATGTCCAGGTAACAGCCCTGCTCGCAGAGCCAGCGCGAGTCCTGACCCACACAAACACACACAGGGAAACACATGAGCACCACTCTCCTCCATGGCTTTGGCTTCAATGCAAACTCTTTAGTCAAAGTACTATAAGTTGAAAGAGAACGGCTCTACAGTGAAGAACATAAACTTCCTCTTGGGATGAAACGGTCAGTATTTAATGGTGTGAAAGGCTACAAGGTAAAACCTGGTGTTTCTGTGGACAAACAGCTGCCATCCATATACCCATGCTGACATCTTCACCCTGAAAATTAAGAAGAAATAGCCATGGGATCAGCCAACATCTGGCCCCCACTTTGGACTCCCAAAGTAAAACTAAATCTCCCTTTTCCTGCCGTGCCAAAGGTTCCTGCAGTGGATCATAATTGTCGGACCCGTGTTTAAAAATGAGTATGAATCAGCCTTGTTTACCCAAGTAGTCAGAATTGAGTGTGAGGTACCTGGTAGGCTTTGAGACTCTCTGAGTTGGCAGCCAACCACTCAACAAGATCCCTGGAGACCATGTAGCCAGAGCCGCAAGTGAAGGCGGGATACACTGGGCTGGCATATTCCAACTCCTGCCACTTTCCAGCATGGTCCACCGGCCAGTTCTGCCTGAAACTGACCCGACACAGTAGACACTCTGATGTTGAGTTGGTTCTGTACACAAATGCAGTCAAACCCAAACAGAACCATGACCAAACGCCAGTGCTGTGCTTACTTTCCCCACCAGAAGTTCCTCCTGCTCAAGTGTTTCTCGTGTATTATCGTCAGCAAGCCATCCACATCAATGTAACAGTCATCGTCTGCCTTCACAAGCAGCTTAAAATCAGAATTGCTTATTGACCTGGGGAGATAATAAAAACGTGTCATGTTTTGAGGATTTAAACTTAATTTATCACAGACACCAAGCTGCTAAAATCAGGGTGTACTGGTTAGAACAGTGTTCGTCAGCGTGTGGCTCAGTGTGCTTGCTTGATGTTTCCCAAAAAAAAAAAAAAATTCTCTAAGTGGTATAAAGATGGAATGGAAACACACATGCTTAAATATTTAATGCTGGTTTTCTGAAATCAAATTATGATGAATGACCATAATTCAATTTTCTACTTATTTGTACATAGCACCTTTTGCAATAGATTCAAATTCAAATGCAAATTCCCCCGGGCACTTAACAGTGATTATCTTTAGTGACGTTTTTATCTCTCCTTTGCCACAGTATAACAAAAGCTTCACTATAACAAGAGTCTTAAAAATGTATAAAAATGCAACAAGTCACATTGAACCACCTTTTACAACTTTAAAACAATGCATTTTTGCACTATAATGTGGTCTGTATACCAGTCCATCAAAAGCCAAGACCAGTATCATGGCCAGTGACGTCCCAGAAAGCCTTGCAACTGACTGGGATGAAGCATGTCTCCCATCTCACAAGCATTTAGTTCACTCTGGCTGTTTCAATATAATCACGATTGGGCTAAATGCACAGAACAGAAAGGAGTTCTGAAGAGCCATCAAAAGTAATAATTTTTTACCAGGCAGTTTTCTCTAATATATGCTGCTTGAATTTGTCTGTGCACTTTGCCCCCCACCTCGTCCTTCTCTTTAATACGCCAACACAGAAAACTAACTAACAAACCCATTATGTTGTCTCTCAAAACATGTAAAAAGTTTGCAAAACATTTTATACAACTATTTAAGTTCTGTACTCCTCACTACCTCAGACATGTTAAAATTTACAGCTACTAGACTGATGTTAAGCACAGCAAGTAACAGTTTTGTTAATATATATTAATACATTTCATTACAGTGCTAACATTGTGCTATAGTAAGCAATTTTTGTAAAACGTTCCTCACTGTGTCAGATTTTTGTTCAGCGGCACCTAGACTATGGAATGCTCTTCCAGGCTATCTGAGGATGCCACAGACTATTAATGATTTTAAAACTGGCTTAAAACTTATCTTTTTATCAGAGATTTTGGGTTGAAATAATTTGTAGCACTTTGAGATTTACTTCAAATATAAAGTGCACTATAAATAAAATTTATTATTATTATTATAAATTTCCATAAATTTTAAATACATTCACGTACATTTTATAAATGTATAAATTTCCATAAAACCGGGGTACCTTCTAATTAGACCCAGGATTACATCAAGTACCCCACTAAGGTGCTTAAACCATGTAAAGAGGTCTACGTTAGGCTGCTGTAAGTAAGGAAGTCTACGTTAGGCTGCTGTAAGTAAAGAGGTCTATGTTAGGCTGCTGTAAGTAAGGAGGTCTATGTTAGGCTGCTGTAATTAAGACGGTCTACGTTAGGCTGCTGTGAGTAAGAAGGTCTACGTTAGACCTCTATACTTACAGCAGCCTATGTTAGGTTGCTGAATGAGTCCCTTCAAGAGGGGAGTTATTGTTACTCTGAATTTAATACATCTGAGAAAATGTTTCAGATGATGCCGTGAACACTAGCAACACTCCAATAGTGTTGACCATAATTTTTCCAATTAAAATTTACTGAACACCACAAGTGTAATTTGGTATTTTAATAAAATACACAAGGCATGTTACTGAACAACCAATAAATAATGCCATTCAGCTGCCATTAAATAATACTTAATATTTCTTATTAAAATAAATTTGTCTCAAATAAAATAAATATTTTTTCTAATAATCTATACACAAACTATGCATTTAAAATAAACAAATGATTCTGTATACAGAAAACTACAATGTTACAAGGTTTTTTGTTGGTATTACCAACTAATGGTAGGTTTGGTAATATAAAATATCTTCATAGAATTATCCAGTTCCATATAAGGCATGCTGTAGTGCACATGTTATATAGTGCTAATACTCTGTGTAATTTCTCAATAATTATGCATTAGTGTGTGTTATAATAATTTAAGATGCAAGCTTTGATGTTTTGTTGAAGACATTGAGTTGTTAGCTAGCCGTATAGCTCTGACTTCACGACATGCATACGGCACTATAAAAACATTGCTGTGTTCTCATAATGTCTGCAGTTGGTCGATCATCATCCACTGCATTCCTAGTAAGCAGTAAAGTTTGCTGCAGTTTTTCTTAAAGTGGAGGCCAGGTTTGGACTGCCAGGATGCAGTAAGTACAAGCCAATCCCGTGACAGCACATTGCTTTCAGATTGTTGCAAAGTGTGCGGCATGTGCAAAATTAACCACAAATGATGGACAAAGGGTTTACCAGTTAAAGAACCGCAGCAGCTTGATAGGGATGTTCCTGTACGTGTCCACCACATCTACAAACACTATGTCACCGTGCCGTAGGGTCTCCTGCTCCAGCATTGCATTCTCCTCATTTAGCAAGACGGTCTGTCTCTCGAGACGCATGGGCCGTCCCCTCAGCACCTCTGATAACACTTCTTGATCTACAAGGCAAA
The DNA here is from genome assembly GCA_025773905.1 of Chitala chitala. NCBI lineage: Eukaryota > Metazoa > Chordata > Actinopteri > Osteoglossiformes > Notopteridae > Chitala > Chitala chitala. The sequence continues at coordinate 7,383 of JABJVR010046953.1, forward strand.
GAGGAGTGTACAAATTAAACCACACAAAAGCAAGTATTTTTTAATGGTGGCACACTTCATATCCCTGCCTCTTTCTCACAAGTTCTCACTGTGTTCTTCATATACGCTCAATCTAATGTTTGGCACCTCTTGCATATTCAGTAAGTGTCCTATAAGCTAACCTTCATTATTAATGTATATTACCAAGGGACAGCATATCAGACACTGAGTGACACAAAAAACCAACATTCTCACTACTGTCTATCCACTTCTGCCTTGGTTGAACAGCCTCATAAATATCCTAATAATAATGAAATAATGTCTACTGAATGATGAAAATGTACATGCAGATAAAGGCAAGTGACCCACCGTAAATGGAGAAAGTAAATCCACCAGCTAACCCAGGGAAGGCACGAGCACCTCTGCGTGGAAGAACTCCATCTTCAACCTACAGCATAACAAACTAGGAATAAATGCAACATTTTGAACTGCTTTTGAAAATTTCTGTTGTGGTTTATTTATTTTCCGAAGTATTTAAGATGGTAGCTCCGATTAAATTAACATGCATATTAATGGATTATTTTTCTATATCAAAACATAACACAATCACACCATCATAAACATGACAAATTTACTGAAGACCCACACCCGGACTGAATGAACTTACTGGAGATATTTTCAGCACTCCTCCCCCATTGTTGAGCTGCACCTGAGCGATGCTCACAGTCATCAGGTCGGCCGTGTCCAGGGCCTGCCATAGCACTGACCCCTCGAAGCCCTGGAGATAGGGTGAGCCATGACACTTCACTGCCTGCAGCTGGTGTGATTTATTTAAATCAGTGCACCTCTAAAGAATTTTACAAGCAGCAAGTACAAATGTCCATCATTCAAGGACTACACCCTTTCTGCTTGTCCTTTAGCCGTTACACACAAAGAGAAAAGTGCAGGTGTGCCTCTAGTCTGAACATGTGAGGACACATGACCACATAGTAGACATCAATGTCGGGCCTGCACAGCATCACAAGCTCACCTTGGGCAAGATGAACTGCTCTACTGGTTTATACCAAACACCATTTGTTTTCACACCAGGGTTAGTGTGGCTGAAACTGGCACTCATCACTGGCTCCTGGAAACAACACGTTACCATTAATGGCAGAGCAACAACGGAATTAAAAAATGAACCAACTGGTTATAATTACACATGCTTTAATCCTGGTCTTTAAGATAAAATGCCAAACCTGTAATTATGGGCATATACAATTATCCAAGTGTCTGTAATGCATCTGATCATTGTCAATTTTTTCAATATTATTGTTCAGTTCTTACAGCTATATTTACTGGAGGAAAAGGACAGAAGACATTACTATCCTTTCAAGAGAAACTTTTCCAAAAATGCTTGAACGTATACCTCCACTGGTTCAACTCTGTACACAGAAAAGCCCAGACTCTAGCAGAGCACTCCAAACTACTTCTTCTCCATGTAGTTGACATACCTGCTGATCTAGTGCGAAGAGTGCAACAGACACATTCCCTGGAAGGTCCTGGTTTGGCCCCTTGGGGAACACCCCTAGCCTTGTGATCACAATGGGGTGCAGGACCTTGAAGTCAAGGCTGACTGCAGACACTTCTGAGGAGGTAAGCATGGACGCGTAGAACCGACTGATAATTTCCATCTCCTGCCCAGGCACTGGACGTCAACATATAAATCAGTGTCAATTAGGCATGTTTTCAGAAAATTATAATAATAAATATATTGCTATTAGTACATATTATGTGTACTAATAGCAATATATTTATTATTATAATAAGAATATATAAGAATTTTACTGGATATATAAATCAGTTAATTTGCGTATTCTATTATTGTGAATAGTTCATCAGTTTAAAATTATTTGCGTATCCCCTTTTTTTTTACCACGTATTAGAACGCTTTTATCTGGAAATAATTGGGTATCCGGAGTTTTTTATTTGCGTAAATATGCAAATACGCGCCTTATCTATTTCTCTCGTAATATATTTGGTGACCACTGTAATTATTTTAAATATTCATATAAAAAATTCCTTTAACGTTTCTTCTATTTTAGAACATTCTGGAACTAGGGCCAGTTCAGGTTTAGTACATGGAGAAAGATGATGCATCCTAGCCCACATCGAGACTTTGGGGGAAAAAAGAAAAACTGTGGGTTATATTTAAGGTTATGGTAATTATCTTCCATTTGAAGTATACTTAAGGAACCGCCTTTTGGTGAGTTGGTCAAATTCATAATCAACAGAGAAGCACACAGAGAACAGAACAGCAGGACCACAACTGTAGCTACAGGTGTACATGTAATGTCTATGCCTGTTATTCCTCCCATGTCCTCTGGTCACTGTTTCCTCCTTGGTGCCTAGTGTTAATTCTTAAGTGTATTAGTACCTCCCAGTAGTGTCTCGTTATTGTCTCTATTTAAGCTCTGTCAGTATGTTGTCAGTTGTTGAGTAGTATAGTTCAGTTGTGAAATGCTAAGTGTTGAAGCCATAGCTCCATTTTTGTACCTTATCCTGTTTTGACACTTCTGGAACCCATCATACTTTGTTTTTGCCCTATTCCTTAATAAAACTCCCTCTCTGCATTTGGACCTCGCCTCAGCCTTCCTCGTTCATGACAACACGGCTTTGCATACAGAGGTTTTGCTCTGTTTACTTAACGGCACACTCCTAAATCTTTTTGTCATTCAATAAATAAAAAGGCAACTATATTTTGGATTTCATAAAATTTTGTAGTGAACATGGATGCAGCATTATGACTTAATGCATCAGATGTCTAACACATTGGAATGGTCACATTCATACATTCTAACTGCTGACTGTAACAAGGGGTGTGATTCCAAGCCTGAGACAGATGATGACTACATAGTACAACCCAAGTCAGCATGCTCCATGTGTACCTGAATCTGTGAAGTTCAGCAGAGTGCACGAGTATGGATCCTCCTTGTCCTCATCGGGTATATGACAGCCATGTTGACCAATGACAAACTTCACTTCCACCCTTCAAAAGTACAGATTCACAAACTCTCAAAATGTTCAATCCGCAAGCATGCAACTGAAAATAAAACAAATATTTAACTAAAGGTTGACTTTTCTCTGAAACTGCTCTTTATATTGAGCAAGTTATATGCAGGACTGCAGAAGACAACAAACGCAGAAATTTAAATATAATAATATAATATTATAATATAATAATAATAATATAATTAGTACGTATGGGAGCAGCCGGACGTTCACTTCAAACAGACCGGGGGTGCTTCCTGAGGTGTCCCATCCAGGTGTCCCTCAGTGCCCCCCTGAGATCATGGTGATGTCGCGCCGACAGGACTCCCACCAGAACTTCTGCAGAAGACTTGCCATTGTACACTGCGTAAGGAGACCATTGCTTTTTTAGATGTTTTTGCTTCCTTAAACCTGTCTCTACTGTAACGCCTAAAAATACTGAAAGTAATGGAAAGGCATCACATAAAAAACAAAATAAACACGATTCCGAATGCATGTAAATAAAGTTCAAAAGCGTAAATGAAAATAGTTTCACACACAGTACTATAAGTATTAAGTTTGACAGTCATCAGCTGAATGAATGTCTCCACATTATTCTTTGTCAGTGCTTGAACTACGCTAACCCAGCGGGCGCTGCTGAACATGCACATAAAACGGACTACATTATAAATCAGCCCAGTTCAATAGCGGAAGCGTCATTTGTTACAAAGTATCCCACGCTGTGGCGCAGGTTAAAATTTGCTAAAACGTTCTCCTGACTTTGAGAAAAAGGTAGATCTGCGAAGAGAGTACCTGAATTCCTCAGAGGTCCATGCTGCGCCAGCCATAAGTGTAACAGGATCGCTACAAAGCAGGGACACAGTAACAGCACGACAGCTCTCATGTGCACCCTCCCTGGTACAAATATACAGTCTTAACGCTTTCGGCACTTGGGCGAATTTATCCGCATTTCTTTGTATGGCTTAATGCATATCACAAATGTGAAGACCACGACTCTGTGCAACACGGAATACGGCTCCCCGGCTGCAGTTAGAGTTGTGTTCGTGAGCCCCCTTTCGCGCAGCAGAATAAATGTGGACATGCTGTAATCCACTCAGGACAGTGTAAATATAGTACAGTACTCTGTTTTCAATTAGGCTGTAACCTTCTCAGGACAGTGTAAATATAGTACAGTACTCTGTTTTCAATTAGGCTGTAACCTTCTCAGGACAGTGTAAATACAGTACAGTACTCTGTTTTCAATTAGGCTGTAACCTTCTCAGGACAGTGTAAATACAGTACAGTACTCTGTTTTCAGTTAGGCTGTAATCCGCTCAGGACAGTGTAAATACAGTACAGTACTCTGTTTTCAGTTAGG
>JABJVR010046953.1:11848-26196 GCA_025773905.1 Chitala chitala
GTTTTCAGTTAGGCTGTAATCCGCTCAGGACAGTGTAAATACAGTACAGTACTCTGTTTTCAGTTAGGCTGTAATCCACTCAGGACAGTGTAAATACAGTACACTACTCTGTTTTCAGTTAGGCTGTAACCCGCTAAGGACAGTGTAAATACAGTACAGTACTCTGTTTTCAGTTAGGCTGTAACCCGCTCAGGACGGTGTAAATACGGTACAGTACTCTGTTTTCAGTTAGTCTACCTCCGTATGGCTGTTGGTTAAACAGTGGTCTAATACGAGAAGTATTATTCAAGAACTATCATGCACTGAGCATTTCATTTTAAAGAGAAGACGTGTCTAATTCGTATCATTACTAAATTATATGTAACAGATACTGTGAAAATAGCAAGATATTCCAGAATTCATTATAAGAGATTAATTTTAATTAAATCAATATTTTATTAAGTTGCTGAGTTGGACAAACCAGTTATAGAACGATATGTGGGAAGTGATTGTGGGTGACTCGTCCCATGTGTCATTCCAGCTGCTCATATGCTTCAGAACATTAGTTTGGTCCCCTTCAGTTAGGCTGTAAACAGAGGGCGGTACTGACTTACAGAGAGCTTTGTTTGACAACCACCCAACTTCAAAGTAGTTTGGTGAAGATAACATGACTTGTGTGACATACTGCAAGATGGATGTTTTTAGAATATATATTTACTAATATCTAGGTTCAGTTTGTTGTTCTGAATAGTACTAATATAAAACAAAGATACATACACGTATTAATATCTCTGTCACACAAAGTTACAATTGGAACACACACACACACTCTGCTGCAATTCTTCCAGCTTCTCATGACAGAGCAAGATAGAGTAGGTGTGATAAGACAACATCTTGGAATAAAGGTCAGCAGTTTTTTTATTACCCACTGAAAAATGAACACATCAGCACACAAGCATAACAGCAAACTTCCAAACAAAACAAGCCAAAACAATTACAGGAAGACAGGGAATACAGGGTTACTTGGGGACAAAACTCTTCCATGGTGGAGCACCACTGTATACCACGGTCACCTCAGATCCGTCACTTCAAGGGTAACTTCAAACCCTTTGGAGTGGGATGCCAGCCCCCCTGTCTGTCAGTGCAGTGTGTGTGTGGCGCTGTGATGTGAGTGACACTACACCCAATGTTGGATACTTTCCAGAGGGTGAGTACTCGAGAGAGTCAGACGTTGTACTTAAGTCTCAGCTTGCAGGGCTGAGCCTTGGTAGGAAGAGGGCCCATGGAACCTGTGGTGCCATCACTCCAGGTAAGGTTTCATTCTGTCCTGGTGGACAACAACAACACAAACCAAATGAGGCAACCAGACACTAGCTGGTTTTGCCTGGTCTCTCAACCCATCCCATTTCATCACCAGCTGTTGATCCTCTTTGGGCTGTAGATCCATTCCCGATCAAGGAGATAGAAATCCATAGACCAAGACTTCACTTCATTGTTCCACTGGTATCACTTCCCACTGACTTTAGTCTGTGCAATAGCTGCCTTCTGGAACACCCAGTTTCATGTTCCATATTCCAATTCAGGGTTGATTTGGGGAACATCGGGAGGCAAAGGGGTATCTGGGTAACAGTAACCTTATCTATGTATTGGTTTGTATACCAATTGCTGTGAAGTACCTTGAGGCAACTCTGCTCTGAAAAGCACTATATAGAAATTGAATTGAATTTAATTATAATACCATGGTGTAGTTGTGGTAGTTCATCTCTCTTCCTGCTGTAAGCACATAGTTTTCACAGTGAGGAAGACCTGGAAAACATAAGAGATTTATATAGTACCTGACTGACTGTTCAGTTGATGGTGTGGTAGATTTCATTTAAATAATGGTTGTAAATAGATGTACATTTTAAACACGGCTTTACTGAACACTACCATACAAGCCTGGACCACCACTAACTAAACTGCTAATGGGGCTTCTCGGTCACTGCCCAACAAAGTGAGTACTAATATCACATAGTGTGCAGTGTTCAAGAGGTAGGGGGAGGGTGTGTGTGTGTGCGTGTGTTTGTGTGTGCGTGTGTGTGTTTTAAAGAGGAATCTCTATCAAGTAATTTACAAAACCCCAGTGCTCTGTGGAACCTCAGATGAGAAAGGTTGCTTTATGAGCAATTTTGACCAGCAAAAACATTTTTTTTCCAGTTCATTTTCATTTAATATAAAATTGGTGAGATAAGGTGCAGATGAGAAGGCCATGAGACAAAACGGATTTTGTAACTGTATTTACTTTCAATTTATTTTATTTAGTCAAACAAACCATAAACGAGCCTGAGATTTTAGCCAAAAGTGTATTTTAACACAAATTGCATTTGTCTAAACAACTAGGCCTAGATTACAATACAGTGCCAAGGAGAACCCAAGAGCATCACAGACAGAATATACTGTATTTAACTTCAACACCTCTATTCACTATCAAAGAAAGGCAAAAACATGCAAGCTAAACTTCAGCTGACAATCAAATGCAGCTCTCACCTGTGCACATGGCAATTTACATTTAGCTTGAGAGAGATCCACTAGCACTGCACCTGGGAGGTGCATGTTCACAGCTGTCCTGGGACATATATAAATTATGCACTTCTCATACTATTTCAGCGAGTAACTTAACAGTGACACACCTGGGAAGCCACCTTCATTGTTTTGTTTCTGTGACCTTGTGACCTTCAGGTAGTATTGCTTTGGGAGTCACTGTTTGTTAAAGGGTCAGCGTTATCTAGGCAAATACTTTCACATGCATTCTTTTTCAGTTACAACCTCACATAGACCAACTGGAGTCACCCCCAAACTTTTGCAATTCTGAAAAACAAATACTTGAAAAGGCTATAATAGAGAGGTACAGAGAGAGAAAAAAATATTGAGAAAATCACTTCTTGTTTTACCAAAAACATTCTACTGTCAAGAAAGTATACACTATATGACTAATCAACATTTCCATTTCATTAAATGGTTTATAGTTTGCTACATTCCCTATAGTACAATTTACAAAACAGTTTTAATGCCGATCTTGAATGAGCTGTATAAATATTACACACTTCAGTTAATACTCAGTGTTCTGCAGAGCAGAAGCCATTCTGCCATAAAAACTGGTAAATAACTAGTCTACAAATTTAACAAGAAAAAGAATTGTGCTTTTCAGCTATTACAGTGACAGAGCAGTGTACAGGATTTGCCATGACCAAAGGAGACAGCTCCCAATACTGTATTCTCTTTCGAGGAGAGAATTTGGCTGTAACTAAGGAAACAGACCAACATTTATTTGCACACCACTGCCTAAAACTTGTCAGGAACACAAAAAAGGTAGAATTGGCTAATGGTTTTAAAATGGCTTTAAAAAGTATTCTGGTAAAACTGACTGGCCTAAGAAGAGATGTCCTCATCTGGAGAGGCAGTAAATTCTAATATAGAGTGTATATGTTGTAATGAATGTGTTCATTGATATGGGTTTAAAAATGTATGCAGGTAAAATGTACAAAATTATACAACTGATGATCAGGGTAAAATAGGACAAAATTCAGTTGTTCGCCAATAATTTTAAATTTGCCTGCCAGCACAACAGGTGTTTAAAATGAATACAGAATTAATAAATCTGGTATTCTTAAACTGAATAGAAGATAACACACATTTTATCATGTTTAATGTCTAATCCTAAAGGGCTCTACATGTATTAGAGATTAAGAGTCAATACAACATGATTCTTTAAAACTGAAGAAATACGCCATTGAATGTCCAAAAAGTGAAATTGTTTTGTAGACATGCAGGAAGTATCGCATTTAATGAAACATTGTTTGTAGAAGTAGTTTTTTTATATTTAACTTAAATTTGTATTGTATTCAGATCGTAGGAAGCAAATACAGTAACCACTGATTTTGCTGATATAAAAATGTAGGGTTAGTGTAATTTATCATGAGATAATTAAAAAAGCTCTAAATATCAAATTCACCTAATGACCTGTGACTGTAACATATTTCTTAAAGAATGAATAAATACAAATAATGCTTAGCTTTTTAAGTCCCTGTGAAACAATTACTATGTCTGACATGTATGACATGTTGCATGTATAAATCTTCCAGTGCATTTACTGTGTCGTGTGACAATCGACTCTAAGGAAACCTGACTTGTCTTGTGACAAGAAAGAGAGATGAGATACTGAACATTCCAAAGATGTGTATAGTGTAGTAGCTCCACCCGTTTGTGGGCTCACGTGTAGTGTAGTAGCCCCACCTGTCTGTGGGCTCACGTGTAGTGTGGTAGCCCCACCTGTCTGTGGGGTCACGTGTAGTGTGGTAGCCCCACCTGTCTGTGGGGTCACGTGTAGTGTAGCAGCCCCACCTGTCTGTGGGCTCACGTGTAGTGTGGTAGCCCCACCTGTCTGTGGGGTCACGTGTAGTGTAGCAGCCCCACATGAGACTATAATGAAATCCAAAATCAAACGCAAATATACAATTTAGTAAATGTACTATTATTATAATTATATTAACATATTTTAAATTTTTTGTCCAAAGTATTTCCTGTTATTTACTGTGGCAACACTGTGAACTAGACATGACAGAATCAGTTAAAAATAACATAAGCACTGTCCTACGTACAGGGCTTTGTAGGAAAGCCCAGAGCCTTGAGAAATTCTCTCACTTCACTGATTGGCAGATCTGACACGGGAATTAAAAAAAAAATTTGTTCATTTGAAAACAAAACATTTTCCCATGTCACATCCCTTGCCCTTGTGTTTTTTTGGACAAATACTAGACATGCTTTCATTCTATTTGTGTAAAAAAGTTTTTGCCAAAATAAAAAAAATCCTTGTTTGTGACATGCACGTGTACGATTATGTACTGTAAGTCATTTTGGACAAAGGCGTCTGCTAAATGAATAAAATGTAAATGTTAAAACCAGTTTGTAGATAGTAGCATGTCAGATTTCGATGTCAGTTTTATTACATTCAGAAGATTTTTATAAATTTTTATTTATATTTTTCTGAAATTTATTTTAATTTTCATTATTTAGTTTTAGTTCTACTTTTTAAAAAGAATGTTGACAAGTGCTTTGAGGCAACTTGTTGTAAAAGGTGCCATATAAAAATGAAATTAATTTTAAAAATACAATTTCATGCATTGAAATGTATCTAAACACTATTTAAATTTACATTTGTCTAGACAAGGACAAATACTGTTATATTAGAATCCAGTTCCCAGGAGAAAATAAGGGAGTGAGTATGAATCACTGGGATACACACTTAAATGCTACTTTGTACCAGAAGCACTGACTTTTTAAATCCCAGTGTTAGATTAAGGAGTGGGAACCGTTAGTCAGAACGCTGACATCCTCTGGCCAATTAACATTTTGCGTCAGAACAGATAAATTTTTAGGAGGTAAGATAAAAAAATAAAAATGAACTTTCTTTTTTGGTGAATTGGTATCGTATTGACTCATGTAACAATTTATAGTTTTAATTCTAACATTTTTGCAAACTGTTTATGTTTTTAGTTTTATTTTAGTTAATTAGTTAATTTTTTATGTACTTTTAATTTTTATGTACAATAATAACCCTTGTCTGGTAACTGCACAGGTTCACATGAAGCTCAGAGCCACCTGTTAAGCATTTCAACATTGGTAGAAAGTTTATCTTCCAGTGGGACAATCATCCCAAACACATATTCAAAAGAACACTGGAATAGGACAAGAACCAAAAAATGGATGTTGTGTAACTGGCCATGTCTGTATCCAACTGATCATCTGTGGCAGATGAGGAAAACAAGCATCTCGTGACTAACTTGAATAACCTAGAGCAAGTCAGCCTGGGGGAAAAGGATGGGAACTGAGTAAGTGTGAAAACATGATACATACTCACCCCAAAACACTTCAAACTGTTATTGCTGCAAATTCTGGCTCTATAATGTATTAAAATGTTGGGACTGAACACTTAGTGGAAAAGATTAATTTAAGATTTAAGAAATTATTTACAGTAACACATTAATTTTGAATTTTGGTGCTTTGAAAAAAAAAATATCAAGAAAAATGTCAATGTCAGATTTCTATTTAAATAAACAGAAGTGAAAAGTGTGACAGAAATGGAGTGGTCTGATTAGGGCTGCAAGGCATCGTGTGTTTTATGTGTTTATTTCATGGTGATAGTATATTTCGTGTGTGTAATGGCAGACCGTGTCTCATCTGTATTAACTTCACTTATATATATAGTAGAATATTTAACAGTTCAAGTCAGTTCTGTGGCAGATCCCAAAGATGAATGGTTGTTTAAAATGCATCTAGGGGTTTATAAACATAATGAAATGAGTACATTTTATGTCATTGTATGCTTCATTTCCTGAGGCCTGTGTTACCTAGAGACTTTCAAATTAAATGAAATTCATTTTTCAATGTCGATGACTAGTAACAAAAACTTAGAGGACCCAAAAAGACAGACAGAGAGGTACAGAGCTCCATGAAGCCTCCCTTAGATACCAAGCCAGAGCTGCATGCAACACAGGGCTTGGTACCCAAACTCCGCCAGTGGGGCAGGTAGGGGCTGCAGCCAGGATGTGGTGTGGACACAGGCTTTAGAGAATGGTGCAGAAGAACTTCTTCTCCCGGAAAGGGTTCTCAGAGGCAGGCACAGGCACAATAAGGGGGTCCTCCCGTATGTGGGCATCACAGTACGCCATCAGGTCAGCTGCAGCCTTTGACACCTGGAGTAACGGGACATGCTTGTCAGAGCAGGAAGAACCAGCCTTTTGGAATATCACGCTGAATAAAACAAGGGGGGGGGGTCTGTTGGCAGACAATAAATGGCTTATCATCCCTTTGTCCTTGTCCATGTCCCCTGCAACCCCCTGCTACTGGCTGCTTTTAAGCTAAATGTTGTCTTTTCCCATAGCTGCTGGAGTGTGGATGACTGGCTGGCAGAATAGAAGAGTGTCTCCTACAGTCGTGATGGCTGATGGGTATTATCACTAACGCCATGGAAACAACTGGACAGTCAGACAGACAGCAGCTCAGACATCACATACGACAGATCACAGCAGAGCAGCCCTAATGCACTGCGTTATTTCGCTGAATTACTGTCTCTGTTGCCATGCCGATGAAAACAGGTGCTGTGCTCTGCAGTACTCATGCACGTCTCTGTGCACAACAGTCAGGGAAGTTCAAAGTGCAGGACAGAATGAATGATAGAGAAATGTGAAAACTTACTTCTGACCTCTTTTACAAAGTCCCTTGCCGCAAGCTAATATTGCTTCATAGTTTCAGATGGAGGCTTTGTGGCAGTTTGCATAATGTCCCTTTCAGTTTCCTGTGGATGCTTTGCTTTCATCCCACAGTCCAAAAATGTTCAGATGAAAAAGTGTCTCCAAATTTCCCCAGTAATATACATGTATGATATGGTATGTTAATCGTGCGTGAACCCTGTGCCCTGTATTTTCTAGTATGAACATCAAACTTCCCACAGTCCTAGATGGACTAACTGAAATATGAATGTTTATAATGTAATAATGTCTAGCTCCAGCCATATCTCTGGCACTGGATAGCAGAAGCAAGGGGATGTAGTCTGTTGATGTATTTAGCTGACAAGCATGTGGCAAAGCAGAAAATGTTTTTCTCATACTGTGTTTCCATGTCAATCTCAGTGAATTATATTATACTGCTGCACACATTGGTGCCTGAACCTCTCACTGCAAACCTCCTGTTAGGATACCATGGATTGTCTAATCATTCCCTAATCAATACTACAAGTTCAGTAATACAGACCAATTTATTAATGTTGACATAAGTCTTAAAAACCATATACATATTAATGAAAATAATACACCATTTAATATAACATCTGTTAAATCTGTTAAACTGGAGTGCTGAGTTAGATAATTCAGTGTGCTCTGTACGTTATGTTATACATAACAGATAAAAGCCCAGGTTCACAGAATCTATCTGAGGACGTGTGATTCTCCAAGTCAGGATCCCCAGGGGCTCTTAGGGGGCAGAAAGGGGGCAGCTGCCTGGAAAGAGTTCCCATCTGGGCACACACCTGAGTCTGCCACTGTAGGCCTCCTCCTCTACCACTCTAAGCTTTCTCCTCTGCCACTGTAAGCCTCCTCCTCTGCCACTGTGAGCCTCCTCCTCTGCCACTCTGAACCTCCTCCTCTGCAACTCGTGAGCCTCCTCCTCCAGTCATTACAGCAGACAGACACAAAAATACATGCATTTGAAACAATGAAAAATACAGGTACCTTGTCATGTGTACCAAGTTCACCATTTAAAGTGGTGCAAACCCTAACCCTACAGAAACACTATTTTATATGGAAGTTATTACATTATCTTCCAGAGCCATTCCAGGATCACCCAATTATCACCCTAAATGCCCAGTTTCAAAAAAATAATCTGACATGAGTAAGTGGTGAACCACAACTTTAACTCAGTTTCGTGTTGGGCTGCATCACACCAGGTTAGAGCTGACTGTTCTTGCTGAACCATGAGCGGTTAATCCAGCTTTTAGCAGAAATACCAAGTTAAAAATTCTAAAAAAATCTGTTCACACTGAATTGTTAAATTGTTCAGATGAAAATCATTTTAACTTGCATTTAATAATATCTCAGTGTGCTCTGAATAAATATATGTACACAGTGTCTGGTCAGGCTGCTCACTGGAAGCAAAAAGTCCTTTAATGGATTTGGAATATAGAAGGAAATGTGAATAAGTGTTCATTATTATAGGACTGTTATAAGCAGGGCTGCAGTAGGCAGCGGGTCAGTGTTCAGAGGGCTCGAACCTTTGGCCCTCTGTGTGCCAGTAAAACAGCTCTGAGCTGCAGAGGCAGAGCCACTATGAGGAGTGCACCCTTCACCTCTGAAGGTCTCCTGTGGTATCTGGCACCAAGACATCAGTAGCAGCTCCTATTCCTGCACATGTGAGATGGAGCACCATAGATCAGACTTGTTCCAACACACTGCGAATTTGCTTCACTAGACAGAGATCTGGGGAATCTGGAGGCCAGAACGTCAGATGTTTCATCGTGACCATCCCAAAAGCCTTTCTGGGAATCACTTGTCTCAACCATAACAGCTCAGCCTTTATTAAACCTGTCCTTACATCCAACACATTAGGTATGAGATCAAACTGTTAACTTACTGTCTAATATATCCCAGACTGTTGTTACAAGATTATTGGTGTTATTCGTTGTGCTGTTGACTATCTTTTGGCAAGTCTATGTATATATCGCACCCCCCCTCCCCTTTACACATCTAGCGTGGGGGGGGCTCCAAATGACATGTGACAAGAGACCACGTAGGACCATTATCTGTTACTTGTTATTACATTACTGAAACTACATGTACAGTTCCACTAAATTACTGCACACCCATATGACATCTCTACACCAATAAGAATGTACATTTTCCAAAGCCGTGGCATAATAACACAGTATAGAATAAATAATATCAATATGGAATGAAAGGAATTACTTCATTACTATACAGCTTAATTCCGTTTTAGTTCAGTTTATTTTTACATAGAACATTTAACAAAAGTATTATTTCCCCAAAGCCCCTTAACAACTGTGAGAAAAGTTCTCAGTATTCTGAGTTAATATAATGCAAACTTTTTGAATATATATGGAGTTCCAACTGTAAGCTTGGCAACCTCCTCGCCATCACTCACATTAGACTGTTTTCATTCTATATTCTAACGACCCTAAAGCAAGATGCCTCATTATCAAATTATCTTTACAACATTTAACACTAACCCTGTTTAATTTTTTTAGATTTTGAAAAGTTTATTTTGTTTTCTTCTCTTCATTTTCCCCAGCTGCACAAAATTGATTTGACAAACATTCACATTGAGATCATTTCACTTTATTTTTATATAGTGCCTTTCACAACAAAGTTTCTGAAAGGCCTTTACAGATGTGTAAAGTGTAAAATTTTAAGTACACACAAAACTCAGAATTAAGAGTATGGATAGTAACTTAGGTTTATTTTAATTTATCAGAGGTTATGTTATACATATAATACAGCTGGACAGTCCACAAAACAAAAAAAGACACATCTTCAACAACAGAATAATTGATATTCCATCAAACTAAATTAAACATATGAATAACATTCATGAGTGTTAAGGTTTGAGAGAGGAGCTAATTGTAAGTTTGAAAACAGAACGTTTAGAACCGAAGGGGGACCCAAACAGCATCAGACAGAGGAAAAAAGCAGGCACACAGGAGAAAAAGAAACTGAAAAACCAAAAGAAGCAACAAGGTAGTGAAGAAACCAATCAAATAACTAAATGACAGGGTGGGACAGAGAGGAAGGGAAGGTGACTGTTGCACACAGAGAAAACATTGACACTTTATTTGAATTAACACATTCATGTGGTACCTTTATTCAAAAAAAGTGTCTCTTAGATTACACTGCTACTAAAATTTATGGGTATAAATACAGAATGGCTCCTTATAACCAGGACAGAAAGTGCAGCCAGAAAAGCCAGCAAGTAATGGTGTGTAAGCCTTATACTGGGAGAACGATCAACACGCACACTGGCTTAGTGACACACAGCCTCCTTCCAGCTGCCAGTGTATCAGCTACAACAATGAGGTTCATTCACGCTCTAACAGTTATAGTTATAAGCTTTGTATCATTCTGAAATTTGTAATAAATAGAAGAAGCTGAAAGCAGCAGCTGCCTTGGTTTGGTGCAGGCAGGCTGTAATTACGTTGCCCAGAGCTAGAAGAATGCCCCTGTAATTAGCCAAGGCCGTATCATGATCTGTTCAAGGCCCACATGAAATTTATACAAATTTTACCCTTTAACATTCATATGTACTTGGAATGAATTTATAGCTCTAGCCATACTGGATGCACTGTCAACAGCAGAGAACATAAGCGTTACTTGTACCTATACTGGATGCACTGTCAACAGCGAAGAACATAAGCGTTACTTGTACCTATACTGGATGCACTGTCAACAGCAAAGAACATAAGCGTTACTTGTACCTATACTGGATGCACTGTCAACAGCGAAGAACATAAGCGTTACTTGTACCTATACTGGATGCACTGTCAACAGCGAAGAACACAAGGGTTATTTGTACCTGTATAGTGAGAAACGTGTTGGATTTAGAGAATGTGTACTGTTCAAATACATTAAAATAAAAAAAAACGTGTTTGTCACTCTTATATTAAGCCACACAACTGTTCAGTCAGAGGATACACCATGGTCAAGTAACAACACAACAAGAATGAGAAGGCTGTGCTAACATGGAAATCAGACTGTCTGCTTATCACGATGTAGGCTGTGTGTCCTTGAATAAGTCACATTATACCCCTGGTCTTTAGTGAGGTGTTGTTTTCAGTGCACAGTCCTGAGTGTTCTAACCCTACCCCTTGTCCTGGTCTTCAGCTTTGGAGCTATGCACTTTACCTAATTTCCTATCTGTCTTTACTCATTGTTTTCTTTGTTTTAGACTGATATTACAAACTGCTAAACAAGCTTAAAGACAAACATATCTGGGTCATGTCAAATACAAACTATCTGGATCATGTCAAATACAAACAGTGTAAATGTACATAAATGTACAATCTACACTGTGTACACTGAAAAAACTGTATGGGACATAATGTTCAAACCAGTTATGTAGAAACATACTTAGGCAGGCCTGGGATCAATCCCTGGGAACATACGGAGCCCTGTCCAACACAGCGCAATCACACACATGGAAATGGGGCACATTTTAAAGCCACTAACTCAGTGAGGTCATGTTTTAAACTGGAGAATTTCACCCATACACAGAAAATCATACGAACTCCACATGGAACCCAAACCCTTAAACCTGGGGGAGGACAGCAAAAATGTTGCCTTCTGAGCCACCATGTGGAGTACCTTACGTAGCAAGTCAACAGGCTTAATGACTCGTCTTATGTAACAGTGACACATTCTCACTTTTTGAAGTTCAGTCCTAGAGGAGAACATGGATAATTTTTATGTTATGTCTGAATCCAAAAATATTTTTCTTAAATTGCATTGAGTGGTACTAGCTTGATTAAAATTGTGATAAAATTGTGATAAAATTTGGAAAAAACTGTAATAATTCATAGTGAGTATTTTTATCACACAATGTAAGTCCCAAAGATAATATGTAGTCAGGTAAGTCCCCCTTTACCACATTAGACATTGGCTGTAAACTCTTTTGAACAGTATTATTTTTTTCTACAGAAAAGATGGCTAAGATTTAAAAAAGGTCTGGTATGTCTGTACAACATATTTTTAGGGTACACTGTAAAAAAATTAGTCTTTGAACTTAAAAAAATCAGTGTCCGGGCTGCCTTTAAATGTAAGAAAATTTTTACAGCTGGGAAATTTTCTAAAATGCAATAATACAAAAATCTGTAATATGCTAATTCGTCAATATTTACAAAATACGGTTAAATTGGTCAATGAAACCATTTCAAATCCTTCCTTTCTACTTTTGTCGGTTAAATAAAGTTTCAAAAGAACTTACAAATTACATTTTATTGCATTTTACAAAATAGCCGTTTAATAGTTTTATAGACATGGAGTTTTTATAGTCATATAAAAAACATTTTGAAATAAAAGACTTCACCAATGTAGTCAACACACGCTGACACAAATTAGCACAGAAAGTAACATGGCTGAAGTGGCCACAAAAGTCTTTCTTTATTGATGGTAGTACCATTAAAACCCAAACTCACACATCTGGGAGTGTACAGCCAGGGGAGGTGATGCAAGTGAACACACAGACGGTGTGTAAACTGCATGCACACAACACGGAACATAACTATACAATCTGGACATAGACTAAGATAACAGATACATTAATTACATTTAACGTGAAAAACAAAAACACAAATGTAAACTCTTGTCACTCTCTGCCAGCACTTGAAGACATGCTGGTTACAGGACCAGCCACAACACTGCAAACCTACAGGTTGGACACAGTCCTTCACTTAGCATCCAGCTACATCACAGTGTATTAATTAGTGTGAAAAATGAATTATTTAAAACACAAAGAAATCTTAGCTATATATTGAATATTTTACTGAAAAATGTAATAGGGATTTATACATTTTATACATTAAACATAAAGGGATTTAGCATTTCTATTTTTACTGGGCTGAATTGTTTAAAAACTTTAATCATGGCTTGTGCCTGTAATTCCCCTTTCCCTTTGTTTCTGTGCCTGTAGTTACCCTTTCCCCCTGTTCCTGTGCCTGTAATTCCCCTTTCCTCCTGTTCCTGTGCCTGTAATTCCCCTTTCCCCCTGTTTCTGTACCTCCTCGTTCCTCAGGTGGGTTGTGTTAATTATATTAGTGTTGCCACCTGGTCCCTATTTCCTCTTCTTCCCTATATATACTCTCCTCTTGTTCCAGTCCCTTAGTTATTGTAGCTCTGTGATTGTGATGTCCTTTTGCATTGTGCCAGTGAAGTGCTTGTATTTCTCCTCTGTAATACCCTGTTTTGGACCCTAAATAAGCCCTTATTTATCACAATTTGACCTTGTCTCTCACCTCACTTCCCCAAACTTTACATAAATTTAAAGATGGAGTATGTCTCGACCATGACTTACCTTAAATTTAATCATTATTCAGAAAAACATGCAATACATATTCAGCATAAAAGAGTGCCCAAGTGGAGTCGTGAGTTCAAACCCATAATTACATCAGCACCAACGTGATATGCAGCTTAATGACAGGAGAGGGTAGACTTTGTGTTGCTTAAGTAATTAAGACTCAGTAGATAATTTCACAGTGTACTGACAAAAAGCACAGTTCTTAAAGATACAGAGAGAGATTCAGCTTTTTCAGCAAATAAAATGTCTTATTGAGGTTTCCCAAATACGTTCTAAGCATAATGATGGTGTTTGTATGGCCACATATATACAGCATATCAGAAAATATTAATTAGAACTGCAATACAGACAGCTTGGAGTGTCTTCCACATAACAGCAAGCTGAAAACAAAGGCACCTGCTTGGAGACTGGAATAGTGCATCTGTGTGCATATCTGACAAAGTAATTCACATACAGTTCAGTGAACATGTATGTGACTGAGCACATCTAAACAAAAGGATTTAGACAGAGTTCAGTGAACATGCGCACGTGTGTGCACATCTGTCAAAAGGACTTGCTTAGTCGAGTGAATATGAACGTGTGTATGAGTACTTCTGACAGAGGAATTTACATACAGTTCAGTGAACATGCATGTGTGTGAGCACATCCAACAAAGGGATTTAGATACAGTTCAGTGAACACGCATGTGTGTGAGCACATCCAACAAAGGGATTTAGATACAGTTCAGTGAACACGCATGTGTGTGAGCACATCCAACA
>JABJVR010046954.1:0-29676 GCA_025773905.1 Chitala chitala
TCCTGGGGTTAGCCTTTGTGAACATGACAATCCTAGGGTTAGCCTGCATGTGATAGGCTGTCCTGGGGTTAGCCTTTATGAACATGACAATCCTAGGGTTAGCCTGCATGTGATAGACTGTCCTGGGGTTAGCCTGCATGTGATAGGCTGTCCTGGAGTTAGCCTTTGTGAACATGACAATCCTAGGGTTAGCCTGCATGTGATAGGCTGTCCTGGGGTTAGCCTTTGTGAACATGACAATCCTAGGGTTAGCCTGCATGTGATAGGCTTTCCCGCGGTTATCCTTTTTGAACATGACAATCCTAGGGTTAGTCCGTGAAAGCCAGCAATGTGGCTAGTCTGCATGCATTAGTCACTACTCGGGATAACTTTTGCTAACCTGACAGTCCTGGGGTTGATCTGTCCATGGTAGTCAGGAATGTTGCTTTCTTGTATGTGCTAGCCACAGCTGGGGATAACCTTTGTGAACTTGATAGTCATGGGATTAGCCTGTGTGTGGTAGTCACTGCTGGGGTAGAGTAAACCTGCTCGCTAGTGTAACAAGGACAATCTTGCCAGGGCTCAAACCCATGCAACCACAGCCCCCTCAGAGTTATCAGACTAGAGGAATTGCCTGCTGAGCTAAAGACCCTTACTTGGGGGACTAATCAGAATCTTGTTCTAACAACCAGGGATTTCAGCCATAGCACTACGTGTTTCCACTGCAGTATCTGGAGAACGGGACAGGAGTTTTCAGTCCTTCCCATCACTAATGGTTCATGACTCTAGTGTCTATTCTGGGAAGCCTGGCATTCTGGAGGGTTATCTCATGCGGCCTCAAAATAGCTTCAGGCAAAGTTCTGCTTTGTCTTGCTGGCATGTCTGTAGCATTATGAGAGACTTCAAAGCAGGAAGACGATTAGTAAGACTGGAGTTTGGCAGTGCTGCATCCCTGGGCTAGATGACAGTGTGTGATGTGTGTCCAGTCCTGGTCTGGGTAGGGTTCTGTCGTTGCATCACAACCCTTTGCAGGAGTATGCCAGATCCTTCTTGTCTGAAAGAGCATACACGTGTTCAGAAATATACTGGAAAGATCATCCTTGTCCACCTTGCCATCAGAGTTAACGTCACCCCGCATGACTGAATGTCATGGTTTATTTCGAAATGAGAATTTATGTGCTCATTTTTTCAGCATTACTACTTCATGTAAAAACTCAAACCATTTTTTATTAACACAACACAGGAATTCAAATTTTGACAGCTGTGTTGGTAATTAATTACACTGTGGCCTGGAGATTTAGTACTGACGTTCTGGGGGGGGCTCTTTCAAGACACAAGTGCCACATCCTGCAAAGTAGGAGAGAAATTTGTCTCATTAAGACATTTGGAGCATGTCAGCTCTGCTGATTGGCTCACATGCCATTCGGTCTTGCCACATTGGCTCTTTCTTCTTGCCAGTCTGAATTTTGGCAACTCGTTATCCTTTGAAGACTATGTGATTAGCAGAGATGTGGGCATGGCCCAGGCGTGGCTGAAGAGGTCACAGACTGTGAGAATGCATATTCAATGGGCTGTTTCATTGACTAATTTGCCAATAATGCTGCACTCCCATACTTTTCTTCCCATACACTTTTGTGACTGTATTTGATGTGTTTTCCTTATTTGCAGAGTCCTTCTGCTCGGGGTGGCAATCGTGTCCCTGTACTCTGTCCATCTCTTGCTCATGACAGCTAAGGAAGGAGGTGGGTTTGTCTTTTGGGGTGCCTCGATGTGTTTTATGAAGGGCAGACCAGCGAAATGGCAGCCATATGCTTGTGTTTGCAGGCTCCCTGATATACGAGAAACTGGGGGAGAAGGCTTTTGGATGGCCTGGGAAAATGGCCGCCTTCGGCTCTATAATACTGCAGAATATTGGAGGTAACTGCTAGTACGGCCTTACGTGAAGACTGTCCACTTAATGTGCTTACGCCTGGAGGCTGCGTGTCGTAATCGATGTTTGTTCACTATCCCGTCTTTTCATGTGTCCCCATCTAGCCATATCGAGCTACCTGTTTATTGTGAAGTACGAGCTTCCTGAAGTGATCCGGGCCTTCCTCGGAGTGGAGGAGATTTCTGGGTGGGTGGCCGGCTCTGGGTATTACAGCACCGTTTCCTGTTCTCACTCCAGTAGGGTGTTTTCTCTGGTCTAGGCATGCGGTTCCATTGTTCTGAGTTCACCAGTCCTCTCTTGTTTCCACCAGTGAATGGTACTTAAACGGGAACTACCTGGTAGTGTTGGTGTCAGCGGGTATCATTATGCCTCTAGCCCTACTCAAAAATCTGGGTAAGTTGGCAATGCCTTTGCTACTGTTACCTGGTTTTGTGGCACTGCCCTGCCCTGTCCTGCCTTGGTGACATGTGCCCCCCCTGTTCTCTTCCCCCTCCCCCAGGTTACCTTGGCTACACTAGTGGATTCTCCCTCTCCTGCATGGTCTTCTTCCTGGTAGCGGTGAGTAGCTTCTCACGAACATGAGTTAAAGATAGATCGATGAACATACTCTTGAAAGGAAGTGCTTATGACATTTTGACTGATGTTCTAGGACAGACAAACTATGGTGCCTTTGGAAGGAACCTTCAACTTACCTGTGTGATATAAATGGTAATTTATAACTGTGCAGATATATGAAGACTACACAACACCATTTTGCTGAATAAAGGGATGTCATTGGCCAACAATACTAGGTGAAGAAGTAAAAATATACAGCATAATGGTGAGGATATATGTGTGTGTGTATGTGTGTCTTTCAGGTAATCTATAAGAAGTCCTATGTCCCCTGTCCTCTTCCCCAATTGGACCATTATGCCTTGAACCAGAGTCTCAATGGTTCACTGATGTTGCCTTTACTTCACTCCAACGACTCGGGGGTGGTTGGGTTTTCCCGGGCCAACATGGATGCCCCCAGCCTGCCCAAGGACGCAGAATCTGGTGTGCACTACGAGCCCCATGGCACAGAGGACATGTGCACACCCAAGTACTTTGTGTTCAACTCACAGGTAAGGGAGGGAGATGTGGTGGCACTGGTTGTTACGGTAACCGGCTCCCATCCGCATCCATGACACTGCATCTCCATCTCCCCGTTCTCCCTCCACACAGACGGTGTACACAGTGCCGATCCTGATGTTTGCCTTTGTGTGCCACCCGGAGGTGCTGCCCATATACAGCGAACTGAGAGAGTAAGAGGCGGAGCCGATCTCCATGCTGTCAGGTGCACGACCTCAGTTGTGTTGACCACAGGTCTCATTGTGTTGTCAAATCCCCTCCCACCAGTCGCTCCCGGCGGAAGATGCAGCATGTGTCCAACGTCTCCATCTTCACCATGCTCATCATGTACATGCTGTCGGCGCTCTTTGGATACCTCACCTTCTACGGTATGACACACGCACACACGCACGCACCAGGGACAGGCAGATCAGAGTCACGGGTCGGCTGTGTAGTACCGTTCAGTGCTCATCACTGAGCAGTCTGGTTCTGTCATTTACACTTTCATTTTACTCCTTTGCATTCATAAATAATTCAGATCGGTTACTAGATATATTTGCTTTTCTATAGTGGAAATATTTTTACATTTTCACAAAGTGCCTTTAAGAAGCATGAGAGAGTGTGCTGACAGGTTGTTTGTCAGGTGCTCCCTCTATCTCTTGTCCAGCTGTTGACATGATTTCATCCTGTGTGTGGGTCTGTAACAGTTTCCTCTTCATGAATCCTTCTTTGTTGCTCTTTGACACAGAGAATGTGGAGGCAGAGTTACTGCACACCTTCACCAAGGTGTACAAGTTTGACACGCTGATTCTACTGGTGCGACTGGCACTACTCATGGCTGTCACTCTGACTGTGCCCATTGTGCTGTTCCCTGTAAGTGCCAACATCTCACTGCACTGCACTACTTTGTACCACACTGCACACTGATACACCACACTACACTCCTCTCTACCACACTGCACTCTTCTGTACCACACCGCACTCCTCTGTATCACACTGCACTCCTGTCTACCACACTGCACTCCTTTGTAAGACATTGCACTCCTCTGTACCACACTGCACACTGATATGCCTCACTGCACTCCTCTGTACCACACTGCACTCCTCTGTACCACACTGCACACTGATACGCCTCACTGCACTCCTCTGTACCACACTGCACACTGATACGCCTCACTGCACTCCTCTGTACCACACTGCACACTGATACACCTCACTGCACTCCTCTGTACCACACTGCACTCCTCTGTAACACACTGCACACTGGTACGGCTCACTGCACTTCTCTGTAACACACTGCACACTGATATGCCTCACTGCACTCCTCTGTACCACACTGCACACTGATACACCTCACTGCACTCCTTTGTACCACACTGCACTCCTCTGTAACACACTGCACACTGATACGCCTCACTGCACTCCTCTGTACCACACTGCACACTGATACGCCCCACCGCACTCCTCTGTACCACACTGCACACTGATACGCCTAACTGCACTCCACTCCAATCTTCTGCACCATAGTCGACCATTTCAAGCATATCATGTCTGGCTCTGTTTTCACAACGTGCACCATCCGTAGAGGCTTCTGAAGCTACCACACCACCAGCAAGCAAAACCCAATGCGATCATACCTGACCCCATATGTCAGCTCATATGAAATACATAGTGTTACAGGAAACAATGACAGGTGTTGGGCTTTTAACACATAGCAGTGTCCCTGGAGCGGAGAGCTACGGTGCTGTGACTCCGTCACTGGACAGTCCTCCTGGTCCATATTAGGGTGTGAGCTAAATACAGACGAGCTTCCAGGGTGACAGGGAAGAGCCAGAAACAGCTAGAAACTGTGCCACTGTGCCAGATGCTTGTAAGACGCTCCATTTCAGAAAGCAAGAAAGTCAGTGTTTCCTACATGCTCAATTCATATCTGTTATATTTCGAAATTTACATGTAGATGTACATGCAGTATTGCTGTCAGTAAAATACAATTGCATGGGATGGGCAGCAGAGGGCAGTGTGTGGCAATGCAAGAAATGGGATTATATAAGCAGAGGTGCTTCACCTAGACAGCATATAAAGGACAACTCCAACAGGGAAGAAGAAGCCCCTGTAACCCCCCCAAATCAGATATATGTTTTACTTCCCATGATGCCACTTTTTGGGCATTTCCTGCTCACATGTACAGACATGTGGGGAGTCAGGTGAAGGACACACTAAAACAGGCCTTTTACCAGTGTTTCACATGCAATGCAAACTGTTCATTAGGAGAGAAATTCCACAGTCCCATACTTCTCATTGCGAATAAGCAAGCCATACCAAAGGACTGGCCCTATTTATAGGTGTAACTATAGTCATCGCTATGCGAGGCCGAAGTCACAACGTGTACTGTATCGTTTACCATACTGTACTTGTCGTCTGATGGCATGGCGAAGTACCCAGCAGGCTTTGCTCCCTTCATTCCAGATTCGCTCCTCCATCGAGACGCTGCTCTTCAGCAAGAAGCAGTTCAGCTGGATCCGCCACATACTCCTTGCTGCCGCAATTACGACTTTCAACAACCTCTTGGTCATTTTTGTCCCAACCATTCGAGACATCTTTGGCTTCATTGGTGAGTCCCAGCAGGCTGCTGGCGCTCACGGTGGAAGGATGCCAGTGCTTCAGTTATAAATCGTAACAAAAAAAATATGGCTGATGTTGATGTGGGGCCGACAGGTGTTCAGCTAGAAGGGCTATTCCCCGATACCTGCAGGTTCTTGGGTTCATAACCAACCCTCAGCACTGTGTGTACCTGTGTGGGTGTGTTCTGGGTGCTCTGCTTTGAGCCCACAAAGGTGTGTTGATGTCTGCTTGTCCAAGTTGCTTATGGCGGGTGGGTGTCTTTTTCAGTTTGTGTTTTCTCTTTCTGTCTCGCATATTTGCTCTGTATTGTCTGAAATAGTTCTCAGACCCCTACTGATCCTAAGTAGTTTAACAAAAAAAAGAATTATTACAATTACTAAGTATTATAAACTATTACCAATAATTGTGGCAACAATTTTTATTAGTAGTATTGATTAGTAATAAATAGTAACATTGTAATTAATGACAGTAATGTTAGTAGTGATCGGTAACGAATAGCAAAATTGTAATTAATGACAGTTAATGTTAGTAGTGATTGGCCGGTATGGCATGCATGATGCTACGTACCTCAGAAGCACGTGTATTACAGATGAAGAGTTTTGAAAATGTGTTTTTGATTGATGCAACTCCTCTTCCTCTCTGCATTAGGGGCTACTGCGGCCACCACACTCATCTTCATCTTGCCTTCTGCCTTTTACCTTCGGCTTGTGAAGTCTGTTCCATCACGGTCCCCGCAGAAGATCTCAGTAAGTGTGAAAGTGCTGACAGGCCACGGGCCTTTGGGGTCAGCATCAGTGCTCGTTAACATTTCAGGAGGATGCAAACTGTGTTCAGGATGCTCCAGTTTCAGCTGATGTTTGCTTGTCTGTTTACAGGCCGCCATATTTCTTACGGTGGGTGTCATCTTCATGGTGGGCAGTTTGAGCCTAATCGTTCTGGACTGGATCCATAACCCTTCTGGCACCGGGAAGCATTAGGAGCCGTAACAGAAATGAGTGTAAACGCGCTGGGATACCGAGACTCTGTGGATTTGTGTGACAAACTCTTGCGTCATGCAACCTTTACCCCTCCCCAACACACAAGGAGGGATTATATTTGTATCAGAAAGAGAATCTCTTTCGCATTTATTTGATGTGTTCTAGATGTTGTACTTTGTCCTACATTTCTTCAACATGGATAATGGTTGACTAAGGGTCATTTTAAAGTGACAGAGTTTCTGTCTCACACCAGAGTGATCAAATAGACTGTGTATGGTCTGCATATAGCCAACCAGCTCGATTTAGGAATTTTTATCGATTAGTCTCGATTTAGGAATTAACTAGGAAAAGCCTCAGAAAGAATAAAGTTCTGCGACCACGGCATATATAGGGTTGACACTACATCAGAGCACCTTCAAACCTTAGCTCTTGCAGGCTAGCGGGAGATCTTTTGTGGCCAGAACTTCCTTTCAGTGCACATGTGCCATACCTGCTTTTGCACAAGTGTGTAAATGGCACCTGGTTATTTATCTGGAGTACAGTGAGTCTGCTGTTCTCAGAACTCACACTGATACTCAGTTAAAGTTTAGTTGTTTTTACAGCAGCAGTTTGTCAAAAAAAAAATTCTACAACTAGTCCAAAAACAGCCTTTTCTGTATATTTTACAAAGTATGTGTACAACTTAGTTGTTCAATATACTGTTTTCATTTTTTCGGAACCAGTCATCATGGTTGGTACATAATGCATAGTGGACGTCTGACCTTCCTGGATCTTGAACGTGTGATGGGTCAGAGAGACCTCTTGGCGTTGTGGCTGATGGTTTGTACTCTGGGTCACCTTCACATCCACCTGCCACTACAGAGCTGCTACACATGGCCCACACGTGATGTATGCAGGGGTATGTATGCTACACACGGAACATAAACATTTAGTTCTTACACACACCATCTGTATGAAAACCAGGGAGACTGTTAAGCGTATTTTATTGTCGTGTTACGATTTTTATATGTAGTAACTTATAAATATTTGGTTTTCTGTATCTGTTTTTACGCATTCAGAGATTCATTTCAGTTCAGTTTTATTTTCTAACATAATATAGCAATTTTAGTAGGGTTATAAAGTAGTTATTTTAAAGATTAAAATGTACTGTATTGGAGAAGGTGTAATCTGCTGCATACGAAATTTTACTGCAGTGTAAAATTTTACATGCCTACGGTACAAAAGAAGTAATGCTGGTTATAGCATTTCTTTTCATAAAAAACACCAAGGTATGCCAAACTTTATTCCCATTCAGGGTTTTTGGTACCAGTAGTTTAAGCAAATATGTAATTTCCATATGCTCTTTAACACAAGAGTACATTTATAAGGTGTATACAGATTTGTAATGATGTGTATATGTACATAATTTTGTATAATAAACATGTTAATTTTATTTCAGTTTTATTTCTGAGGTTGTCTTCTTTATCAATGCACCACAAAAACATATTGAATTCTTAGCATTTTCTAAATGTCGTGGAGATAAAACGAGGGAGACCACGGTGTTTGAAAGTTCGTTATTTGTCTCCGTGCAGAAAGGCCCTCAGCCCAGGACATTTCACAGCTGCCATACGTCAGTGAGAGGGAGGGCCCCCAAATCACAAAGTACATGCAGTTTTATACATCTCTGACTCTGCCTAATACAAGACCTCCAGTAACCTGCGCTCCCCTACATTCAGCTCAGCAACAGAACGTATCTGTGTAGCTGTTGTCCTTAGCCCTACTCAAATACGTGACTGAACTCAGCACCTCCTTCAACTTCTGACCTCCTTTGAGTGTTCTGTTCTGTTCCACAGCTGCACCAGCACATCTTTAACCACCATGTACCATTTTCCTTTTAGCACAGACAAGCAACTCTTGCTGGTTTGCACCCACACACACCCTGGGCGATCATCGCAGGAAGGTCACACAATAAAATCACACTAAGCAAGCCACTTGTGTTAAATTATATTATGCTATATATTTTTTATAGTTTTGTTTTTGAAAAATTACGTTTAAGGTGTTCTTGTGAGCAAAGAAAGTACATTACATGTCAAATTCTGTGTGCGCTTCGTTTTCAATAGGTGTTATGTAACTAGTTATCTGCTTGTAGTTCTGTTCCCCCTGGTGTGAGGCCCAAGTTAAAGGCGGGAACACCTTGTCTGACATTCCAGAGTGTCTTGGTGAAATTGCCGGCCTCGGTTGTGTACACTTCCTGGGAATGTAGCACCAGTGTGCGTGTTCGAAAGCCAGCGGTGCAGATATGGCCAGGCGGTCCCGTGAGGGCTCTCAGGGCCATTGTAAGCACAGTTATGTAATCCGTCTGTCCTCGTTTTCCCAGGAGGGAGCTGAAAGCAGCCCGTGAAATTCCTGAGTCACGGCGCGATCAAAGCAGGTGGTTAATGGCAGCACTCTGAGTGACAATACAGAGTGGATTGTGTTGTGTGTGTGTGTGTGTGTGTGCGTGTGCGTGTGCTTGTAGTACCATAATACTAAAAAGGCAGCATTGCCATGGCAAGGAGCGGCCAAATGGCTGGTTCATTCCATCCTGTTTTACAGCAGTGCTCCTCTGCCTCCTCAGCGATGTCCCAGAGTACCGTCCAGCTCTGGGTGTCACTCACACCACGACCCCTGCGGTCAAGATGTGACCGTGCACATGGGCAGGATGAAGAAATCCGTGTGGTGCAGGTCACGTTCTGCACCACGTTTTTGCCCGCAGACATGTTAGGTAAGCCACACCTTAGCAATCCATGGCAACCTGGGAAACTTTTGCTTTTCACGTCTGTGCGGTCACAGCTATCAAGCAGTGCTGGTACCTTTTTGGTATTGTGTGTTACGCTCTTAAACTCTGATCGCATGCTTATGTTTTGGAGCAGATTTCCCACATTTGGTTAATTTAATAATATAATAATAATAATGCATTACACTTGTATGGTGCTTTTCAAAACACCCAAAGTCCTTAACAATAGGTGGCCAGGTGGCTCAATGGGTAAAACATCAGACTAGGATACCGAAGTCTTTTAGTTCGAATCCCGCCACCTGGTGTGTCCTTGAGCAAGACACTCGGCACTAGCTCATTGTAACATGCATGTGAAATGTTGTAAGTTGCTTTGGGTAAAAGCATCTGCTAAATGATTAATTTAATTTAACAATAGAATGGGGGCTCTCCAAAACGACCACTAGTGTGCAGCATCCACCTGGATGATGCCATGGCAACCACATAGGGTACCAGAAAGCTGAGGACACTCCAGTTACAGGTGGGGGGGGGGGGTAACAGTGAGGAGAGAATTTGCAATGTAAACGCATACAAATGCATCAGTGTGCCGTGTCTGTGAACACGCGCAGCATCGTTGGGGATGTCGCTTTCCTTCCATGTTTGACACCTGAGCATCACTTGGCTACACTGTGCTGCATTTGTCTTTTTTGAACCTACTATGACGTAGAAGGTTCCTTCTGAAATTAAGTGCTGGAATCTAACAGAAATGCGTAGAAATATGTCATTATAATAAGCTATATAACAAACTATCAAAACCTTTTGTCATTAATGAGATTTAAAATGTGTTTTGACATATGACAATCAGTCAGTGTGATAACCGCTTAGTCCTGGTGAGGGTCACAGGGAAGCCTGGAGCCCATTCCAGAGCAGGGCACAAAACCACACCAATTAACTCAACCTGTATGTCTTTGGACTGTGGGAGGAAACCAGAGCACCCAGAGAAAACACACACACACACACACACACACACACACACCAAGCCCCAGGCCTGGAGGCACAAGGCAACAGTGCTAACCACCACACCACTGTGCCACCATATGAAAAAAATCACTTTTGATTATTTTATTTTAAAAAATTCTTATTGATTTAAAAACTGTTTGAGACATTATTGATGTATTGGTTTAATGGACATTAATTGGTTAATGCAGCACAGAACAAGGTTATTGGTTTTCCCTGTTATTTGACAGGTTTTCAATATGGCGCCCCGTCGTTTGGAGTCCACAGAGTCCCTGGCATCCCCGTCTTCAGTTGCTGCCGCCTCTTTGTTGAAAACTGGAAAAATGTTATGTTTTGATCACAGGCTTTGAAATAAATACCAATCTACAAACTGGACTAAACTGATTGCAGAGTCAGCAAGTTCTGCAGCCTACGGCCATAGTCTGCCATTATTTGCTTCAACAACAAAGAAGCAATAAGGTAGGTTTACTAAAGGATATTTTGGCAAAGACTGAACAAACCGGTGCAAAGTTGTTTGCCTAAAGCATTACCAATTTAATTTGTTTCTGTGTTTCCAAGTTAATTTCCAAACATGGCATTAGGGTCTGCGCTTACCTTGGGCTTTTGCTTTAATTCCATAACAAGGTCCAGATGCCATAATTCCATCCCAGCTGCAAGAGCAGGAGCTGGCCAGAGAACTCACCTCATATACACTATTTATAACACATCCCTTAAACACGTTTAGCTTTATCAATGCGGCGCTTGAGTCACTTAAATGCCATGCTTAGCCTGAGGCTGTGGTTTGTTAATAAATCCTTTTTAATTTTGTAGATGATTTCATTTTGTGCATAATCCATCTGATATACTGTATTTTCATTTGCCTCGGGGATTAGCAATGCCCTTTCATCTGATTCCAGGAAACTGGGCATTTTAGTCCGCAGACTCATGCAGAATTCTTTTTATCCATGTACCATCCTTTTATGCTGCCCTCTTCTGGCTGTTTGCTTGCATAGCAAAGTCATTTGATTTATGAGGGAGATTTGAGATACTGTGTCCCACTGTTAGAAATATGCTATTCACACTGAGTTTTAAAACACAAACTAGTAGTTCAGATGACACAATAAAATGAATTCTTGTAGATCTGGCATCACTGTTTTATAAACATCAGATTTTTGCTTGGTGGAACCAAGTATCGATGAGACCACATTATTTCGTCAGACATTTTCTGTGACTCAAAACACGTGTGATAAATTATGCCCTAACAACTAATTTCAAAACATTTAAAATTTAGTAAACTGAAATAACAACCAAAAGGTTTCAGGTTAGTCCAGTAATGTTGTCTATTCACTAAATATTAGTCTGAAGAGGTCAGGATTGGGGTGCCATGCACCCATTTTTTGAGGGGACACACGCTAAAACTTACAATCAAATGAGGCTTGCGAGTTAATTAAGTTTCTCATAGGCAGTTTATTTAAACTAGATGTGTGTTTTTAATTTCCACATTTAAATTATATTACCAGTTTATGGGGCTGGCCTCTGGTGAACTCAGTAGAAAACAGACTACAATACAAATACAGTGTGAATTTTTAAAATTAATCTAGAAAACACATCCAGCATTTCAGAGACTGATTTATCGAGATATTTAAAGTACTGGTTGTTGGAGTCTTTTAGAGAAAATAAATGGGTTTGTCTGTTATTGTGCTGCAATTAAATTACTGCTACGGATGAAATGGGCACAACTGACCTGGTTGAAACAGGGCACGTCTGTCGGGGGGGGGCATACCACTCAGTAATTCTACCCCTTCCTTGTGAATTGGGTGTGTCGCTGTCGGGGCAGAGCTTAGAATGCCAACAGGTGTCACATCTACATAGCGACCCCAGGCTGACCTGCTCAGCTGTAAACGTTTAATCCCGAGCTGTATTCAGTTAGTGTATCTTGGATGGCTTGGTTGAGTGTATTATCCTCGTATCCCCCATGTTGTTTCTTTATTCTGCTTACCAAAAGCAGTTTGTTTCCTTGTCTTTGTGTCTGTTGACTTTTGTCCTTCTTGTCTCTCTACCAGACTGTTGATTCTATGCGATACTAACAGCTGGTATGTCCCTCTTTAGCATTGCTCCTGTTACGGTTACTAAGTATGCATTAAGTGCTTTTGGTCACTGTGGGAAGAGTGCAATAAAGCAATACAATTAAATGAGAAGAGGATACCTTACAATCCTTCCTGTTTACCTTATTGCATCTCTTTTTAGACGGCACACTCTGTTTTTCCTCCTTTCAGTAATCGGCATCACACGCACTACAAAAAAATCAGACCGAAAGTCATTTCGCTTTTCAACCAAAGCTTTTGCACAAAGTAATTTGCTATTTGTATGATGCAAGCAGTATTGGTCAGTAATTTTACCCAGTTTTAAGGCATTCACGTTTTATAGCAATATAGCAACGTGATCAGCTAGGTAATTTGCACCAGTACATCGTCTGGTTCGTTTAGTAATGTTTGTTTTAACATGCAGTATCTGTGGTTGTCCATAATATTTGCAGGGAGCTGCTTTTCATCAGCTGCTGAAAAGGTGTTCTGTCCTTACCTGCCTTATAATCTGTGCATGTCTGCATTAAACAACTTGGATTATGCTTCTATAGTTGTCAAGAGGAATATTGCAACATATTTTGTTTTAAATTAGCTACGGCAGCACTTGCATGATATTGGTAAACTCCCTGCAGGCTGGTGACTGTGTGTGGTTCTGCGCCGCCGTAGTGTTGGGTTCCGTCTCGGGTTACGGGTTAGGGCTCGCACGGCATGGTCCATGGGAAAGGCTATGTGAGATCCAGACCCCTGCTGGGGCTGAATAGAAATGAGCTCTGTTAGACCCCGCAATCCTCCTGGAAGTGAGATGTTTGAAGAATGTTAATGCAGCTGAGAGAGATTTGGGTCAAATCTCCTTTTGAATCTCACCGATATTGGAAACTCTGTATTAAACAGATGACTCACTTTATAGAAATAGGTTACTGAAGGTTGCTAATATTATACCTGTTTCACGTCAATGCCACAGACTAAACTTTTCTGTAAAATTAAGCCACCTACTTCAAATTTTAACAAATACACATTTTAAAATGTATGCGTGTGTGTTAAACCCTTTGTGGAGCCACAGTGTACCATGGGGAATCCAGACCATTGCTAAATAAGGGTTGAGTCCCAGGTATCCAAGTATCTTGTTGGAATGTTCCTGCACAGACCTTGATTCTTATCACAGAATAAACAGCTCAAACCGAGGTGTGATGTCACACGTTCTGTCCGCATTTCTGTCCACGACAAGCCAGTCATGTTACACGCCATGTTACAATCAGGATTTATCCCTGACACACTGCCCAATTCCTCACCGTCCCTGTTAGTTCCTCCCAGCAAACACAAAACGATCAAGTAACGTTAGCTAAACATTCCTAACGTTCCCTAAACTTGTTATTTATTGTGCTGTGGCAAATAACACGGTTCATAACAGGAAAGGGGTAAACAGTCAGTCATCCTTATGCTTGCAGATAAATATGCGTTTCACATTAATGTGCATTTCAACAAAGTTTAAAATCCAGGACTGGACAACATATTCGGCTTTTTATAACTCATTTGTGCCGCAGTTATAAAATTTGTTCAAGCAATTTTTTTCCCTCTAGTTCTGCTTTGTCTGAGCATGGATTTGACATGCTACCCACTGTAGACTCAGTTATTAAAAATCTCAGCTGATAGATTATAGCTTTTCACACTTAATAAAATCCCTCTGAACTAATTTGGTGACTTTTTCCTAAGCCCCTCTCTTGGACCATCGCCTTTACTGTTATCCATGTTACTCTGTTATGTAAAAATTTAGTTTGGCACCTCAGTTATCACTTTTTTGTTGATACCAACCTAAGTGCCAGTAAAACCTCACAAAACCTTATCAACTTCCAACAGAAATACTCACGCAAGAAAGTCTAAACCAAATATTATATAATTAAATTAAAATATTCAGTAATATTAGGTAATTTCATAACAATAGGGCATGGTGTCAAAGTTATTTTTGAATTTGGATGGGTTTCTCCAAAACGTTTGCAGGCTTGTCCAAGTGTCTACACAGTGTCCAAGTGTCTGAAAAGAGACAAAGTATTTTTGTGATGCTATACAGGTAAACCTGAAACAGTTTTCTGAGTCTAAGTGTGATGTAGCGTCTCTACCTGACATCAGGTTCAGTGAAAATGAACAACAGACACTCTCACCTGATGCCTGGGTGTTACATAATGGGTTTCCTTCTGTCACATGACCTCCTTAGACTGAACTTGAACTATTGCGAGAGGCAACCATATTGTCCGTCTTTATTTTAGAAAAATTGGATTTACTTCATGCCGATGTCCTGAGCATTTTGCACTTGTGACTTAATTCTACACAGACAGCTTGTGAATGAATTAAGGTTTTTTCTGCATAACTCAGTCTTAATTGCAGTTTCTGAGATAATCCTTTTCTAGAGTTTACTAAGAACTGTTAATGGTAAAGTCTGTGGGAAGAACTAATCCGTTAGCAGAATAACCATAGGCCACCTACATATGAGAGTGTGACTTGCAATACAGTCACACTTTTTCTGACGATTGTCTAAAAAACAATGTTTCTGTTTAAAGTTCAACATTTACCTAATTCATCAGACTGTTGACGTCTGTCAGAACATTACCTGTAACAAAAAAGAAAAGTCTGACCTAGAAATTAAAGACTAATACAAACTGCACTTACATAACACATGTTTTGAACATGTTGAAGTGCTTCTGGTACCTTCTGCATCATCTGTTTCCTCACAATCCAATGTCAACATCAAAGTCTGGTATAGGGGGAAGGAGCTCACATGTGTGTCAACCCAACGTGTGTTATATGGTGGAAATTTCCATTGCATTAAGGGCTAACAACAGAACATCTTACTCAGTTATCATCTTAAAACATCTCAGTTATTTCACACGACACACAGGTGTACCGTAAACATTGTTGATGGGTTCCACTGACCGTTTGCTGTCTTGAGCAAACACATGCTGGCATGCCCAGTTTACCTGTAAGGAGAAAACGTTCCACTCCAAGATCCCATGTGCCAAGGGCTTCCAGTAAGCCAGGAGGGTCGCCACTTGTGCAAACAGGATCACGACACTCCAAGGCCAGCCCTTTGTTTCAGCTCCATGGTCCCAGGGCCCCGGGGCAAACATAACTATGTCCCTCCACAGAATCTACTCCCCCAATTCCATGGCAGTTCACTTGTTTCCTACAAAAGGTTTCTCTGTGTCAGCAGATCCATTTAAGCTTGGCGCCTTTCCCACCGACAAGCTACGCTCCGTGTGCCATGTGTTCGCTCCCACAATTACCCATTACGCATATGACAAAAACGTGTTGTAATGACCTTCAGCTACTTTTTAAAACGAAACTGTTGTTTTTTCTCACACATTCAATTGGTTTTGAAAACTAAACCAAACATATATATCTGCAGTTAATCATAAAGGCAATAAAGGTTTTTAATAGCACATTTAGAGATACAGTACACAGTACTTACAAAAAGACTTACAAACCACAATGCAAGCTCTATGTTAGAAGTGCTGCATTTACCACACAGGTCAGGTCTGTTCCCACCGTGATTGCTTCTTGTATGGGGAAATCTGAGGGCAGTGTAGGTCAGTCTTTTGTAGGGAGCATCGAGTGCAAGAGTCTGTTTGGGTCCTACTCCTCCATGATCCCTTAATCTCCCTCCCCAGCATTTGGGGCCGAGGCAGCCATAGTTTCTCTAATAATGTGATTTCCCCATCTATAATGAACCGTTACATTCTATTATGTCCGCAGGATTGGAGCAAGTCGACAAAAAATAAGATAATCCTTAGAAAGCGTAATGGAAAGTTTTACAGCCATCGGTAGGACTGAACCTGGTTCTGGGTTTGCCTCAAATGCACGATCCCCATTTATTTTTCTCTCACCAAAAACAATACAATAGCGCCACTTTCCCACCGCTACGGGCGCTGACGGGGTAATGCTTCGTATCCACGCACCGGCTTTCGGCTTGTGAGATCCAGAGAAGAACTAATAATAATAATCATTTCTGTGTAAACTCTTAGTTTAACAATGTTTTATCTGCTAAACAAAAGCAGAGATTGTGGGGAGGTACAGCATTAATTCAGATCATGCAACATCAGAGATGGGCAGAAATCCCAGGCTATTCTGAAATGGTGTAGAGTATCCCTTGAGGTGAGCAGAGCTTCACCGTGCAAAGTCATCTGTCAAAGACACGAACTCACATTTACCATATGTTCTTTCTGCACATTACTCAAATTTGTTAACAGGTCACAGATGTCTAAAGATTTTTTAAAATTT
The DNA here is from genome assembly GCA_025773905.1 of Chitala chitala. NCBI lineage: Eukaryota > Metazoa > Chordata > Actinopteri > Osteoglossiformes > Notopteridae > Chitala > Chitala chitala. Next base: position 16,678 of record JABJVR010046954.1, read on the forward strand.
CTTGCCACTGGTGTGAAATCCCTTTAACTTGTGCATGTTTGGACACTGTCTGTTAAAGGGGCACTTTCATTTGGCTGGTAATTAGGCAATACTTCATTGTGCGTACGTAAAGTATTTAGGTGAATGGATTCCATCACGTTAAAAAGCACTTTTCACATGCAATAGAAAGTTCCTAAAGAATGCCATTGGACTTAAAACCACGAAATGAAAACTGTCTTAAAACTGTTTGCAAAGTATAAAAGCCGTCGAAATATAATTCCTTTACTTTAATTTATTTCTTTTGAAAAGATTCCAAACTCTTTCGTTTAGTTGGTCTTTTTTTAAATTTTTTTAATTTTAGTTTCGTTTTTATGTTAATTTATTGTTGTGAACAAAGGCATATTTCTTGAGATGGTTTAGTTACTGCTGTTCAGCTTTTACATTATTTTTTAATTCAGGTGTGTAGTTGACGCACAACGTGTCTGGAGCAAGTTTGCACGTTAGTTCTCCTTCTAATCCAAACACATTAGGGCTTTTTCCCCGTAACAGAGTAGCTTTCTCTCCGTTTTCCCCTCTTTCTGAGATGCGAGATTTCAAAGAGTAGCTTAAAGCGCCATACAGCGCTCACATCTCGTTAGGATCAACGGCGAATGTGTGTGCGTATGTTGCTTTTGACAACCCCCCCACGCAACGTAGCACTTCCTCCTGGCAGACGTGTTTGTTTTTCAGTCTGATGACCTCTCATCCAAAAGGACCTGTCGGGCGAGCCGTTCCATGGTGGTTTGTTGCTCAATGGGCACCTGAGGCATTGGAGCGAAACGGGGCTGTGACGTCACAGCACAACCCGTAGTACATACCGCGTGGTGAATGATTTAGTCGTATATGTAGGAGTAGCAAATGCGCATTATCATTTACAAAATTGCATGCATTTAAACTAACATGTTTTATATAAGATTGAAATTTAACGTGGATCGCGAATTTGAAGCTGTCATTATTACTCTCACTGCTATCGCATGTGGCGAGTACGAGTCACTGCCGACATACACGATGCCGCGTTGTTTGTGTGTGTGTGTGTGTGTGTGTGTGTGGGGGGGGGCACGTCCCCTCGCTGTCAGGTTTCTTCGGTTGCTCCTGTGTAATTGCTCTAGTGTTTACACCTGCTGATGGGTCTGCTGTGCTTTACTTACCCCTGTCCTGGTACCATGGGGTCTTTCTGACACCACTCCTCTTTCAGTCACGTTTTTCTTTGAAACTACCACACTAGTTTTTGTTTTTCTGTTTATTTTTTATTTTTGTTTTTTCCATTTGGGGTCAAATCAACCCCATCGTACCTTCCAAGTAACATACGTATGTTTCTCTTATTTCGAGGTCCTGTTCACCTTAACAAAATGGCAAAAAGACAGGAATTGCTGTGCAAAGATGTTCTTCTTTATCTTACCTTAATGACATGGACAGTGAACATGAGGACAATATTCAGTATAGCAAGCGACCCGGAACCCAAATGAATCAGATTCGGTGGAGGAGCAAGATCTTGGCACACTTCTTTCTATTTTGGAAAGTCAGGTTGACCCCATGGTACTTTCAACGTAACTTTTTCCATGGTACCAGAGCAGGGTTCAGGTTTGAGTTTGGCCCTTGTCTTGGCTGGATGTTAATGTTTTGCTTGCGCTATTAGCAGAGATGTACCCAAATTCAGAAACTGGCAAAAAATTGTTTTTTGTGTTGGAAAAACAAGCAAACAAGAAAATTAGTATGTCACCAAATTAATTAACAACCAAATTCATAAAAGAAGATGAGCAGAAAAGCAAAGCCAGCAACAGTAAATTACAAAAATCCAGAATGGCATTCCAGAAGAGCAACTGGAAAGGAAATTAACAGTTAACAATTAACTTAACAGGGTAGCAGTTGTATAGTGGAAAATCCAGTGGACCTCCTGCAAGGGGAGTTTTGTCCCCCCTCCCACACAAAGGCATGAACTGAGGGAGCTTGTGAGTTGTGAACCTGGGTGGCGGTTGAAGGGATTTTATCCCAGTCCTGCCACCAACATAATGGAATGAGAGAGCTGGTGAGTTTTGAATGGGGGTCGTGGCCAGCTGTGTAGAACACCAGATTCAAGCTCAATCCTCTTTGGTGCACCATGCGGGCCCAGCTTCAAAACCCACCAGTTCCCTCCAAAGTCCATTACATTGATATTAAAAACAGTTTACTTCCTTAGTCCCAGTGATTAATCTATTTTATGATTGTAGCTGTATGTACCATGTGACAATTTTAGGACATAGAACACCCATAGCAATGCCTTCCTCCTATGTCTTCATGCATGTGTTAATCAAGATTGTGAAGTCACTCCAGTACATCAAGATGCTATGATGATGATGGTGGTTTGACTGCTTCTGACTATCGATGCAAAACCGGTTGAGTGTTTCGCCTAAATTATAATCACTCAGACTACCAGTAAAACACATGAGATCACTGTTAACTCACATCTGACAATACCTAATGCCAATAAAATAAAATAAATTTTATTCAGATATGACTGTTCACTGACACCCTGACCTTTAATATCATTATGCATTTCAGTTTAAATACAACTGGATTAAATTCAGTTTAAGATTATATTCTAATAAATGTATTATAATAACATTATATCAGCATCAGAAATAACTTGTATTTGACGTTAAACTGACGAGATGACAAAAATCTGATAACTGTTAAAGACTAAAGGAGTCTAACTGGTTACAAAAGTGAAATTGATATGACATTAATTATATAAGAGCTGTCTGGACTAAAGCCACATGATTGCGGTCCTAATCTTCTTGAGACCCGAGAGGGCTGCTTTGAAGTTTAATCCGAATACTGATCTGATGCGACACACTTCATAATTTTTCACATCTAGTCCGTGTGGACGTGTATACGAAAACGTTAGGGGCTCCATCCGTCAATAGGAGTCCCACTGCAGCAATTGGCAGTGGAATTTGTTGCAAAATCAGGGTTCACCAGCTAAAATCTTGCCTGGAGCATAAAAAAAAAAAAAAAAAATTGATCAAGGCCAGATCTGCATGTAAATAATATGCGCGTTGCTGTTTTTTTTTTTCTTTCTTTAAAATTGTTTAACGGTTTAATCCAACCATGCTGTTAGATGCGCTCTCCAGTCTTGCTGTCTGTATTTATGAAACTTTACAAATATAACTGTACAACTTCTAAATTGTGAGAAGGTTGGAATTGTTGGCTACTAAGAAATAAGGTTACGATTAATTGATCTTAGTTGTGGGTCCGACGTTGGTTATCATTATATGAATTGGAATACTTCAGATGAAGGGTCATAATTAATGCACAGAAAAAGATGATTTCATTGGGATTGGGATTGTTTGTACACACCTCACTGTGAGCCCTAACCCCGCCCACTGAAATACTCCCCCGCCCACTTCGGCTGATGCAATTGATATATAAACCATAACTGGTGCCACTGTACCCTCAGAATAAAATAGAGCCTCGTCCCTATTGTGCCTTTCGGTCGAAAACATTTAATATTACCAAAGTAATATTTTTATTAAAATTTTAAAATATAAGCGATCTATGTTCTTATTTTACATAAAATTGCCTAATTGCGTTATCCACTTTCGGTAGGAAAATTAGGTACGGCATCATCAATGATATTTGCCATTAACTGACATTTTCTCAGAAGCACAGGACTGATTTCAAACAAATTCAAGGGAGCGTTTTTGACTTTTTTCAGCGGATTTCTGTTAACCGCAAAGCAGTACTGCAAAGGTAAGATGCAGTTGCTCTGTACCGGGTAATGTATTAGTTTAATTTCGTACAATATTTTAACTATTCAAAAGCAAAATTAGACCGAATATTTCCTTTACTGTTTTTATTAGTATTAGCGATACGTGTGAAAATCCAGTTCCTTGTGTGAATCTGGGACCCCTGCGCGTCACTTTGCAAACTGGATGGTCCAACTCAGTTACGTGTTAAAACATTTTGTTACAGTACCGATGCAGGCTTGTCACTGGCTAAATTATGTGCCCTGTGAAGTTATATATATAAACATCACAGGGCACATTTTATAAACGTTACATATACATTTCCTTCTGTGCAACTGCATTTCATCCCTAGTGGCTCGCAGCTTTTCGTCTAAACAGCGCAGTTTAATTAGTTGTATTCATTTATTCAGAATCCACCAATCGTTTTTAATACAATGCACTAAAATATACCGCATATGCACATAAAATATACCTACGGTTGGATTAATTTTATTCCTATTTAACATTTAAATGTAAGAGTTTCCTAATGCTTAGTGAGCGGTCGTATCTATTAGCGTGTGATTTGTTAGAATGAGGAGAAGCGATGGGTTGTATGAAATGCTCGGATATGGGTTAGTGATTTCTCAGGTGACCCTTCGACTCTTTGGTATACTTCGAGCAATTTCAGAAAGCAAACACAATAGATTTCGATTCCTCACAGAAAGTTTTTATTTTTTTTATTATTTATTCATTCCAAATTTGCAGGATGAAGCAAACAAGCGCCAAAACAGAAATGAGCCAGTTCAGCACTTCTCCGGATGACCAGAGCACTTGCAGTTCCAACAGCAACGAGTATGACAACTACGAGAGCTCTGTGAAGGATCCGCTGAAGTAAGGCGCTGAACTGGGGTTTACTGTTGGCCTTGCGCTTAAAGCAGAGCTAGCTCTGTCTGTTTCATGTTACTAAGGTGTTACTAAGGGTGCCATTGTTCTTCTTTTAGCCCATTCGAGGATTCTAATCCGGAGAACGAGAATTTTTTGCCTGACCAGCACCTGCGCAAGAAGAAATATGAAACAGAATATGTATGTGCTTTCTGTACTTATGTAACTCAAATATTCACCATTTTCAAAATGACAAACTTCATTGGACTGTCTGCTGTCTCTACCCCCCCCCCCCCCAGCATCCTGGTACTGCCTCGTTCGGGATGTCTGTCTTCAACCTGAGCAACGTAATTATGGGCAGCGGTATCTTGGGCCTCTCCTATGCCATGGCCAACACGGGCATCGTGCTGTTTCTGTGAGTGTTCGGGCACTGCCAGGGCAAACCGTGCATGCATTAGCATAGCAAGGCAGCTAGCTTGTTACAGGAAGGCGACCGCAGTGAGAAGGTCTGACAGGTGTCCATCACATTCACTGTGAAGCAAGACATTGTGTGGTTTGGCTGCTGAGATGAAGTTTCAAGCAACACAGCCATGAGTGGAGGAAACGGTAAAAAAAAAAAAAAATTAAAACGCAAGAACTGAGCGATGGAAATTGCTCACAGGGGTTTGAAAACCTAAAAGACAAAATGGTGAGAAATGGTGCTGTAGATTTAGACCCCGTGCTTCCTCTCTGGTCATAAGACAAAGTTAAATTAAACGGTTTGGTCGGTTAATCCCCTGCATGCAGAACACATGGATCTTGATGTAGATAAGGACCTTGTACTGTTAATACACAATGGAGCAGCAGTGTGTCAGGCAGTCAAGGAGCCATCTCAGCCTTAACTTAACTGTTTGTGTGAGGTTTGCGTCATCCCATCCCATCAAGTAGTTAATGTATAGTTTTTAAGCATGTTGGTTTTTTATGGTGATGTCTGATTGGGATAGAGGTTGGGGAATGTTTAGCACTCTTGTTCTTCTGAGGACAGTCCCTTTGTAGGGCTTTTGCAGCGTAAACAGACAAAACTTACAGAATCGGTGAACCCTGCTTGTGTATTTCGTGTTTTTTTCCAGGTTACTCTTGACTGCGGTTTCCATGTTCTCCCTGTACTCTGTCCACCTGCTCTTGAAAACAGCCAATGAGGGAGGTTGGTTTACTACTCGCCAGAACACAACAGTTCTTAATGATGCATGTCTGATGATGCATGTTACTGATTAAAAGACAGTAGGCGGTTTGTGTAGCGTGTGTGTTCACATGCCACTGGACCACGTGTTTGGCACGGGCCCCTTGTCAGCACACGGTGTGTTAAGTGCGGGTTTTTCACACCACCCCCAGGATCGGTGGTGTATGAGGAATTGGGTATGAAGGCTTTTGGCATGCCAGGGAAGTTGGCAGCCTCCTGCTCTATCACCATGCAAAACATCGGAGGTAATGCTTCCTGGCACCTCCCAGGGCTTTCCTAAATTAACTGTGAGAGTCTGGTAAGATCCATCTGTTCCAAGACTTTTTTTGTAACCTCCACTGGTGTGATGGAGTTACTGAGAGGGTTAAATAATGTAAATTGCCTTTTTTGGAGTGTTATGCATTGCACACACCCAGTTTTTGACCACTACATTTCTCCATCTTTTTCAGCCATGTCAAGCTACCTGTACATTGTGAAGTATGAGCTGCCGATTGTTTTTCAGGAGCTCATGGACGTAAAGGAAAACAACGGGTAAGGGATCGTGAGTCTGGCTCGTATACTGTCAATACATGTAGTATGTTTGATGTACATACAGATGCATGGAAAAGCAGGTTTCCTTGGGTGAATGAGACTGGGCTGAGGGAGGTACAATGGTATATGCAGAAATAGGTCGGTTGGTGAATCGGGGGGGTGGTGGTCGTTGTGGTGGTGGTGGGGTCCTAATCTGTACAACCCTAAACCAATGCTCAGAGATGTCACTTGGTAATGCCAAGAGCAGAACAGAACATGCCAGGTCCTGTCTAACAGCTGGTTTCTATGTGTCCCATTTCTAGAGAGTTCTACTTAAACGGAGACTACCTTGTACTCATCGTCTCCCTTTTCATTATACTGCCCCTGTCCCTGTTACGGAATCTGGGTAAGAGATATCAATTTATTTTGGCTGATGGAGCAGAGCAGTCAGAAGCACCAAATATAGACCATGACAGGCAACGGGTCAGGGGCCATCTCACCGCATGCCTTCCCTCTGCGTTTCAGGTTACCTTGGATACACCAGTGGCTTCTCGTTGCTCTGTATGGTCTTTTTTTTGATTGTGGTAAGTATAGGGTATCATTAACGTCAGCTTCGGTTTTAATGCGACAAGTTTCCCATGCCTGGTAGACTGGCTGCATAACGCCTAATGCGAACGGTGAAATGCATGATGGTGTTTGGGATAAAGCAACTTGTTTACTCAGATTTCTTTTTTTTTTTTTGCTGACAGTTCTAATTTGTAAGAGACTACTTTTAATGAGATAGAACACCTCGTACCAGTTACATTTCACACAAGAGCAGGTTAACGTCATATCCTTGCTGCTGTACTGCCTTCTTCAATGCCCCCCCCCCCCCCACAGGTCATCTACAAGAAGTTCCAGATCTCCTGTTCCCTGCTGCTGGAACACGACACCGTAAATTCCACCATGAACAGCACCCTCTCGCACCTGTCTGCCCACGTCCACAGCAATGCCCTGAATGGCACTGCCCACGATGACGACACCTGCGTGCCCAAATACTTTGTCTTCAACTCTCAGGTGCACCTAAGAGCCGTTCGAGGGCAGCCGGGCACTGACACGCAGCTCAGCCACACCCACATGACAACATGACCTTTGTTTCCCCCTGCAGACGGTATATGCCATCCCCATCATGACCTTTGCGTTTGTGTGCCACACTGCCATTCTGCCCATGTACGAAGAGCTGAAGGAGTGAGTTTCTGCTGTAAAAATACACTTTCACTTATCAGATCTCTTTTTACAAATGAAGTCAGCGGCACTGAAGCCTGTCTGACGACTGACCTTACACGGGGCATGTCCTGCCTGCTTCACTCTCACACTGAAACTATTTCAGAAGCTTATTAGGAAAAACCATTTACATCTCCCCAGTGAGCCGGTGTCCATAGCAACTGCATTCAGTGTTAATGTTTTCTACCATGTGTTACTGTTTACTGAAGAGTTCAGATTAAGTATTTTAAGATTAAGAGTCTTAGAGCTGGTTCCTTTTTGTTGTTTCAGCCTGTGATGTTTTTGGGGAGATGTTGCACTTCACTTGCTGAAGCACCTAGTCTTTGTGTTGTTTAACATAGTGCTGTTCTTCAACAGTCGCTCCCGAAGGAAGATGCAAGGTGTGGCCAACGTCTCCTTCCTGGCCATTTTCCTCATGTACCTGCTGGCTGCCCTGTTTGGTTACTTGACCTTTAATGGTGAGTCTCGTTAGCGTACATGTGTCTTGTTGGGAGGGAAGACTAAGGTACCACAGATGACGGGCTGAGTCTCGAACCCTGCCAGTCTTGCTCCTGAAATCTGGTCCTTGTGCCCAGTCTGCACGAGGGCCTGAGTCAGCCAGTCAGGCGTGAGTCAGCAGGAAGGGTCGTGACAGCTCATTGGACACATCATGCATATGTGGGAGTGGCCTAACATGTCAAGGTGTCATGTTACAGTGAAAGTGGAGCCGGAGCTGCTGCACACCTACTCTAGGTTGTACGAGTTTGACGTGGTCCTGTTGATTGTGCGCCTCGCCGTGCTGACTGCCGTCACACTCACTGTTCCCGTGGTGCATTTCCCGGTGTGTATGGTCCCACTGGCGAGCTGTACATACCCTTAATATGCAAATTCTTTAACTTTGAAAATATGGGTCTGTCCACCCAATTGCAACTAGAGGCCCCGTTTTTTTCATTGGCAGCTCCGTACAACAATCAACCACCTCCTGTGTGGCTCCAAAGATTTCAGCTGGCTTCGCCACTGCTGCATCACCATCTTCCTCCTGGCTGGGACCAACACGCTGGTGATCCTCGTACCCACCATCCGGGACATTTTCGGATTCATCGGTGCGTTCAGTTGAACCGCATGGGGGTCGCGAGCCCGCACCGTCCCCTTCAGATTTCTGACCACCTGTCTCTCTTTCCAGGTGCCTCTGCCGGTGCCATGCTCATCTTCATCCTCCCTTCGGCGTTCTACATCAAGCTGGTGAGAAAGGAGCCGATGAGGTCCACGCAGAAGGTTGGGGTGAGTATGATGTACGCTGATTGGCCCCTGGCCAGAGGAATATATCTCCCCAAATGCAATGTGCCCCTCTGCTGATCCTCTGCACAGTAAATTAATATGTTTGGAGTGGTACCTTCCTCTGGCTGTAGGCCCCATCCTAACTCCTGTGGTACCACATTACTGGTTAGTTTCCATTATGTTCCTGACTCCATTCACTGCATCCAGTGACAGCTCTTCCCGCCCGTGTGGCGGCAGGTGTGGGAGTACGGCTCGTTCCAGGTCGGGCCGGTACAGACCTCAGAGCAGTGTGACATTTGACGACAGGCTCTGTTACACTTTCCAGGCGACCATCTTCCTGATCTGTGGCTTCCTGGCGATGTTCGGCAGCATAACCCTAATTGTAATGGACTGGATCAACACAGCCTCATCCCAGCCCAAAGGACACTAGACCCAAATACTCAACACCCTTCCCCCAGCTTAATGGAAAATACACCCACCAATCCCCCTGCCCCCCTCCCTGGACACACCAGCTCTACAGAGCAGACATTGGTGCTCTTTATAGGTGTGATTGCAAAGACTGCAGAATGGGAGCACTGGTGTCCCCATTTTTGACTCATTCCAAGAGAATGTATGTAAGTCTTGTACAGCACTCTTATAGGCCACAGAAATGGTATCTGTGTTTTAAAATGAACAGTTCGTACTTGATGAAAGAAGCAATGCTGGTGCAGTGATTTACAGAGCGCTTAAACCTTGGCTGCAGGAAGTGTTATTTACAGGGTTCCTTTGGTGGTCTAGGAGTCCGAGTATCACTCGGAGGCCTGGTCAACAACGCATTACTGTTATGCAATGTTTGCATAAAAGGTGCCAAAGTTTGTTCTCAAAAGACTTCACGTTTAACCATGTGACATTACACAGGTAATTAGTTGTTTTTAGTAGTAGTACATTGCATTGAGAACTGTAAAGCACATGATTCCACTTATGGACGTAGTTTCGGTGTGTGACCTCAGATGTGCTTTTCAGTGACCAAGTCTTAACTCATTACTGCGAAAGGCCAAATATGACATTGAGCCAAAAGTGAGCAGTCACCCCACCCTCAGCCTGGGGTTTGCCAAGGCGAAAATGCCCAATACTTCCTCTGTGTTGTCCTAACAACAATTCCTGTCCTATTATGGGCAGCTTAATTGTTGACAGTTAGCTGTAAAGGACATTGGTGTTGCATGTCGTTTTCTGTGTTTTCTGTAAATTCAGCATGACTCGCCATCCCCACCCCCCAAGGATTACCTGTGCTGTGTGTGTGGTTTTGTTAATGCCTTTTAACTGCATCCATAAGGTACCTTAGTGTCTCAGTATGCTTTGAATGCACACCGCACACACATTAAAAACAACCGTCAGCAATTACTCACGGGACATCTCGTGATTTTTAAACTTTTTTACTATATTTATATATTGTATATATGTATATACAAGTTTACGTTTTGAAATCTTTATTTTGTGTATACGTAAACTGTCAGCTGTAATCTCATATAAATCAGTTTTTATGTTATTCTCCTCCCCCCATACAATAATGATATGGTCAAATCTGCTCACTTAGAAGTGAAAGCAGATGGCAGAACAGTCAAAAATGGGGAGGTTTTATTATCTAATATGACATGTCTATCAAAAGCTGAAATATACTTATAACTTCTTATGTATTCCTCCAGCATACCTTCTCTGTTTATGTATGTATTCTACAATCAGGGGGTTGGAATGGTTTATTGTAAATGTAGCTGTCTTAAGGTAAATAGAGAACATTTATACCAGTGCCACAGTGTTGTTTCAATGAAACATTATGTATTTGTGTAATTGGTGCCAAATTAAAGTTATACATGTGTATCAAATCCCTAAATGATATTTATTTTTGTACTGTCAGGATTGGGTATGGAGTAGATGTAGACTTCAGTAACGTTGGACTTGATCGTTTAGCAGACTTACAAATGGTACATGCTGCGTGTTCCAGTTATCCCATGCCCTGGGGGAGCAGTGTGCAGCCATTACTTGACAACCAGGGAGCTAATGCTGAGTGTCTTGCTCAAGGACACACCAGGTGGCTGGGGAGGGATTCAAGCCTGATGTTCTACACATTGAGCCACCAGGCACCATTTGCTTCTTTGTAACCTCTAGGATGGTGGTTATTTTAGTTCTCCGAGTCTGAGCAAACAATCTAGTGGATAAAAAAAAAAAGTGCTACCTACATGTTCCCGCCAACTGTTACCTGGTGGTGAAATTCCGAGATTTCAGTCAAGGCCACCCCACCCACTGTGTTCCACCACCATGTCAGTTTTCACACAGTTAGGTCCAGACAAATCAGGAACATTGTGTCCCGGCATTGCTTGTGTGAGTATTCTTGTTTGTACACGACAGGTATACAGCAGTCATCATTAAGACAGGAATGTTTCTCAAATATGAAATGCAATTTTGGGTAATTTTAATGAATTCTGTCCTAGCTATGAGTTCGACAGACTTCAAATGTTTCCCCGTAAATCAATAATGTTTATGTAATAAGGTCATGTTGTTATGTAATGATTAATGAACAGGTAACATGATAATCTAGGTTGAAGGCACTGATATAAACCCAATGTCATAGTGTTGTCTTTTATATAGTTTTTATTTATTAATTTTATTTGTACATCAAAAATTACTGTTATAAATTCCCTGTCCTCTCTTTCCCTTCTGTGCATCAGAGAGAATTATAACAGTAAACAAAGAGGTGAAAATCCATTACAAAATATACAATTGTGGATTTTTTTCTTTACCAATATTTGTCTGGTGACGCTTGCCAGTGTTTAAATATTTAAAAAGTAAGGTACAATTTCAACACACTTCTTTTGTTTTAAAGGAAAAACTGTTCAATCACCTTACAAACACCTTGAAATTAACACAGAGGGCAGAAGCCCCAAGTTAACAATACACTGGACTTTTATACTCACCTATCCCCAACCCGTTCTTTTCAATGACTGTTAGACTAGGCTGAGGAGCCAACTCTCCTGGCCTTCACATTCTAATACCCCTTATTAGTCCACCTTGTGGCCTTTTACACAGATTCACTGGGCTGCACAGACAGTCATAATTCACTTACAGGTTCACAACAGCAAGACCCTCCAAACATTTGACATACACCTTCCTTTTCAGCTAATAACATGCCTAAGGCCATCCGATTCTTCCAGGACATAAGAGACGTGGCGGAAGAGACGTTCTGCCACACCTGATAGGGTGTCATGGGTAAGATTAATGAACAATTGTTGATTGTAGTAAATGTAATGAATCCAGTCAACATTTTTGTTTATTGTACACCACCAGCGTCGAGCAGACCCAAATCCCGTAACTATCTGTTTTCTAGTCTTGAATTCATCTGGTACGCCTCTTGGGACCCCTGTGTTATCAATGTATACTTGACTTAATCAAAATTGCCAAAGGGGCTATCTCTCTTTCACCGTCGCTTTGTCTCAGGCTTTAAGGCCGTCTCTGATACTGAGGCCATTTGGACTGGAACAATATGCATTACCTGAGTACATAATCCATTCATATAGTTCAAGGATGAGTACAAATACTTACCTTCTCACACTCATTATACACATCCGGAAGCCCCCTTAACATTAAACACTGAAATTATCAAGTATTTCCCCCCTGGTTTACTAAAACCATACCATCCAGTGCAGTTTTCTGAGGTGAAAGGAATAGGCCACACAATGGGGTCACTCCTTCCATTTGTGGAAACCCACAGCTATCTGCCGTCATTGATCTAATATTATTTTCCCATCACATTAAATTGCAACATATTTCACAAAACTCACTGTTACACTATGCAATAAAATTAGATTGCACCGATATGATGAAAAGAAATTATCTATACACCAGACTGAAATTACGGGGAACACCCGTGAGTTTCTCCTACACGTGAATACACGTGAAGCGCAGTAAGCGTGGGTAGGACAGATTCAAGGGTTTTCCCCGTGTTGACGTAATTTCAGTCTGCGCATGCGCAGTAAACGTGGGTAGGACAATCTGACGGGTAGGGTAAACTGACGGAGCTTCTATCGGTGTGTCCTATCTCGTCAGAATTTCCTACTAACGCTTACTGCGCATGCGCAGACCGAAATTACGTCAGTACGAGGAACACCCGTGAGT
>JABJVR010046955.1:0-29664 GCA_025773905.1 Chitala chitala
TATATAATGACTCTTTGCCAATTTCCAGCTTAGCGGAAGATTTGGTAACAATGAGTAGCATGGCATCTCATGTACACTAACATCAACCAGGCTCATCACATCTGCTAACGCTGAGAGTGAAAGAACGTCAAGGCTGGAGGACATGGTTTAAACCAGCATGACTGATCAACCTCTTGCTCAGCATGCTGAAGGAGGAAACATCCTAGGGATAACTTGGTAAAGACTGGCTGTAAACTAATAATTTGGTTTCAGTCCATTGACTCCATAAATTATGGCCTGCAGACAGCCTAGTCATTGACTGACTCATTACCAGTAATTTTACAAACAATACACCACTAAAGTTGCTTAGCACCTGATGCTAATTCTTTTCAATGTGTAGCTTGCTAGCTGAAGTTAAAGATGACTTCTGTATTTCAGTTGAAAACATTCCAGTGAGCTGATGCCTTAGAAAAGAAAAGAAAAAAATCCAAAACACTGGTCTGACATGAATGATGAAGGTTAACCATTTTTAATGTGCTATCTACCAGTTCAATGACTTCAGAAGATATGTTGGATTGTGCATGTCATGGACGAGCTCTTGACATTCCATTTAAATTAATGTTAAAAGCAGATACCATTCAGCGGGCAATTCAAATTGATGTCACTTTTTACTACGTTAGATGGAAGAAACCCATGTAAAGAAAGAAAAACTAGACAATCATTCACCAGCTCACCTAGTTCACAGGTACTAAGACCTTATTGAGACAAACCATCCTCCACATGTATGTGAAATACCATCCAGACTGCTAGAACAAACAGATCCATGAAAGACAGGTTAAAGTTGAGAGGCACCACTGCAATGACAGAAGTGTCATTCATGTAGATGAAGGACCAGGTACAGTATTGACTTTATGAGAGGGAAGCTGCTATGTCTGACCCCCCCCTTCACCTGATATCAGTGGTGCCTCCCCAGTGCAGGCTATATGGGAGTGGATGTATCAGGCAGCAAGTGACTCATACTGAGCATGGAGTCTGACTCACCTCAGTAAGGGCACTTCCTTGCTCTGACTGGCGCACACACACACACACACACACACACACACACACACACACCTCAAAACTATGACGTTCTACAGGACAGTACCACTGGCAGCAAAGGACTGGATGCCCGTGTGTGTGTGGCTCCTTGGCACAGTCCTCCGAGGACCATGAGATCACCAGACTGCTCAGTACTCAGGGGCTAACGATCAATGGACAACATGTCGCTCCACGCAAAATCATAAACACAATGGGGAGAGGGAGGAGGCAGGTGACAGAACACATGGTCGGAGAAGCAAGGGCATAGGAGGGGGTGAGGGTGCAGTATTATAGGCAGGAACACGAGGAGTCTGTAGCTGGCGCTGATACACAATCAATCCTGACTCTGGACTGCCAAGGAGGACAAATTAAAGAGATCCCAGAACAAGACGTCACGGCAAAGCAGCTGTAGCAATAAAGGCGGTGGGGTACGCGCACAACCACATGTCCTGCAGCTCTGGGACATCTGCCTCCCCTCCACCCTGCCTGAAAGCTCACTGCCAGGGGAGACACTCACTCCCGTGTCCTATTCACCGCTGTGTGCGCGTGTGTCCGACACCTGTCTACATGCAGGAAAGCAGCTTCCTTGTGTGGGCGCACAGCCACATTTAGCAGAACTGCTCTTCTGGCATGACAAAGAGCTCGACACCCAATTTCAGCGTTTATTTAACCACAACACTATTTCTGACATTGCTTGCTTACCTGTATCCAGGCTATGGAACATTTTTTTTCCCCCTTAAACATTTAAGCATTAATCCAAAGTAACACCTGACATCAGGTACTAACTGCATCAGAGAGAAAACCTTGAGAACTTAGAGTTTAAAATAAACATGGGAAGGCATAACAAGGTAGGTAAAAAAAAAAAAAAAAAAAAAAAAATCAAAAATTCTGAAGGCAACAGCAGAGAGATGGCGAAAATGAAACTTCCTGGGAACAAAGCGTCAGTTGGTTATCCAACCTCTGTGGACACGCTCAGTGCTCTCAGGTCTGACTTGGTCACTTCAGTACCACGCATGTTTTGTTCCTATTTTGGTAAGCCTATTTCCAATTTGGTGCTCGGTGGTGCAACAAAGACTGTTGATTACTGCAAAAACAGGACCTTGAGGGTTTCGTCTCAGCAGAAACCTGCTCAGCAGACAGACCCTTTCAGCATGCAGAATTTTCTAACAGGAGAGAAGAAAAAAAAAAAAAAAAAAAAAAAAACTGCATAAACAGCTGGAATAAGTCCTTGCTTTGTTAAAGGCACATAAAACGGAATAAAATCTACTAGTCAATGTTTTGAAAATCCCATACCACGGGACCACACAAGCTTGATAGACTATAGCAGTTATACTCCACAGGCTGATATAACAGGTCTACATTACCCTGAGACATATACACACGTGTATCTGTGCATGTAAGTTGTTTAACTTACACACACGTTTGTTTTAGCTGTACACTGAAGGTATTTTGGTTTAAGTTTAAAAGATGGATATAAGACAAAAGTGCAGAACTCCATCTTTTATTTCCTGGTATTTACATCCAGATCGCATAAACAACATAGGAGATACAAATGGTAGCATCAGATTACCCAAATTGTCAGTTCCAATAGTACTGGAACCTGTGATTTACAGGTCCTGTGAGATTGAGAAACTTAATTTGTTGCACATCCCACATTTGCAATAACTGCATCAAGTCTGTGACTCATTAACATCACCTAATTGTTGGTTTCTTCTTCTGAGATCCTATTCTAAGCTTTTACTGCAGCCTCCTTCACTCGTTTGTTTTGGGGATTTTCTCCCTTAAGTCTCTTCTTCAGCAGATGAAATGCAGGACCTATTGGGTTCAGGTCCGGTGACTGACTTGGCCAGTCCAAAACCTTCCACTTTTTCCTTCTGACGAAGTCCTTTGTTGAGTTGGCAGTATGTACTGTATCATTGTTTTACTCCAAGATGAAGTTCATCATAATTAATTGTATTGCATTTCTCTGTAAACTGGTGGCCAAAATGTTTTTGTATATCTGAATTACGCTAAATTCATCATGGGTTACATCATAAATAAATATTAGCGAGCCTGTTCCAGGCACAGCCATGCAAGCCCAATCCATGGCACAACCGCCACTGTGTTTTGGATCATGAGCAGTAGCTTTCTTCCTCCGCACTTTGGGCTTTCTGATAAAGGGTTTGCATCTTGTGGTATGGCCTTTATATTTCTGCTCATGAAGACTTCTCCAAATGGTTAATAGTAATACCGTCACCCCGGCTCTGTGGAGGTTGCTGCTGACGTCTGACTATTGTTTTTGGGTTTTTCTTGACAGCTCTTACAATCATTCTGTCATCAACTGTTGTTTTCCTTGGCCGACCTGTTCTCTGCATGCTGCTCAGTACACCAGTGGTTTCTTTCTTTTTTGGGACATTCCAAATTGTTGTGTTGGCTATGCCCAAAGTTTGTGCAATGTCTCAAACTGACTTTCCCCCTTTTCTCAGATTCAAAATGGCTTGCTTTCCTCCCATAGACATCTCTCTGGTCTTCCTTTAGATTTTTCCTTTTGTAACACAAATGCAGTCTTCACAAGTATAACCCAAGGTTTAATCCAAGAGTAGTCATTTAGAGCTATTTATTTATTGTTTAAGCAATTAATCTCACAGGACACACCTGCGCGACAAGAAACACCTGTCAATTACTCGTTTCAAATACTTATGCTCACTGAAAATTTGTGTGATCTGATACAAAAGGTGCCATCTCCTATATGAACTGGCTTTGCTGCTGTAATACATCTGGTGGGCACTGTATATGGGATGGGACTTATATTGGACTCTGCATTAGGTTATACCATGCACTAATGCTCCCAAACACACATCAGGAAGCCTCAATGGGTTTTTATTAACCATTAAAAAAAAAAAAAAAAAAAAAAAAAAACTACTGTTATAGGAACCAACAGAAAATATAACATGGCCAAGTAGACATAATGAAGATTTTGCTAGTCCAGTCAAGTAGGAACTTAGAGAAATTCAGTCTGTCCCTTCAATTAAAAAATATATGTATTTAATAAATAAAAGCTCTAACTGCCTGTTTGATAACATGGCACTGCAAAGGAACAGTACTTCCAACTGACAAATAAACAAACAGAAGTTAGTTGTATGTTACCCACACTGTTTTTAAAGATAAGTGGACTTTCACTAAGACAGTAAAATAAACCAGCATTAATGTCATAACTACATCTCTTTATGGCAGAGGGATGGAATCATTAGCAACGTTTGGTTGATCTTATCATTGTCCCAATATCCTAAAAAGCTCAATCCAAGAATACCAGGACCTAATGGTCCATAAAATGGAAAATATTGAGCAGCACCAAATTTCTTTTCCATGCCATTTAACTTTGGCACCACGTATAAATTGGATAAGCATAACAATAGCCAGAAATTCTCAAATTACCAAGAACCTGAATTTAGTAAAAGAAAATATGTTAAAAAAAAAAGACCTTGATAACATCCACAAAGTACTTTTTGCCAGAACTGGTGTGATAATTGGCAGGATTTTATAACACGAGGAAAAATTGTCTAACAGCAAAAAATACCAGGGGATCATTTGTATGTACATAATTTATATGTACAAAACTGCAATAAGTTGACATAATACAGTGTAGTACTAAGAAACATCTTCAGATAGATCACATAAACTGCTTACAACCTGAAGGCGAGTTGGATTACTAAACCATGTGTCAGTCACAAAGAGGAGAGCTTCAGATACAAAGGCCACTTGTCACTCAGACCCTCCGACATCCCCACCCCCCAAGCTGTAACATCACAGTGACCTCTAGCCCCAGTAAAACCTGACAACTCAAAGCCATGTAAGTTTAATGTCTCAACAATGGTCATCCATTAAATGACAAGATGATCATTACTTGGACCTTTCCCCTTCTCTACATTTTGGTGTAGCCTCCAGTTTAGCATTTAAAACCTGTCAAAAACACAACCCTAAAAGAATTCAAAACAGAAAAACAGCTCAGACAGACATTATAATCAATACTATAGATGCTTCATGGATGACAGGTTAGCAGCTACACAGCAGAGAGCACCCCCTGATGGTGCAGGAGGGACAGCAGGCGTGAAAGCCAAACAACAAACCTGTGTTAGCAACCCTCCTGTCTACACTAGAGAAACAAAATTTGTCATGAGCCATAGCTGAGCTCTCAGAGAAAGGGAGATGTAGCAGGTAAATGGGGACATAGTAGACAGTGACAGCAGAGAGTCTGAACTGCCACAGGGGGAAATCTCATGTTTTCGGCCCACCTCTCTGCTGAGGTTTAACCCCCGCAAACCAAAGGCACAGAGAGTGGACCTGAAGGAACCGGGCAAGCCTGGCTGTTCACCAGCAATAGCTTCTTAATGTACCCAAATTTCAACAACAGGGTTATTTATCTCTGTAGCATTTTGCCTTACAAGGAAGCACCACGTAGACGTCAAATCTACACGCATGGAGGTCTATACTTACATTTTAATTCTATTCACCATAATGGAATTAAGTCATGGCAAATGTTTTGAAGAGCTAAATATGTAATACCCATAATACTCAACTACAAAAAAAAAATAATAATAAATCTTCTCCATAAAATATTTATTTCTGAAATCTTCCTGAAAATGTCAGTCCAATTCCTGTCTATTGATGTGGAACATTACATAAGCCAACAGGAAGCAGAAGAACAACACTTCCATGTCTCAGTGAGAACAATGGAACTTGCACAACACTAACTGCTTTAAGATCTGTCACATTTCAGCTTATGCTGCTAGTTTGCAAACATGTCTGTCATATGAAATGAGTGTTAAAACCCCTAGAACTGGATAAAAGACAGTGATTTAAGAATCTCCTAGGCTGATTGCCAAGCTGTCACAAGAAACCTGCTTACACAATAAGCTGATTCAAGTATCGTCCCGTCAATTACTATGTCCGTTTCCAAAGGAGAAACCTTACTAACAGAGCTCCATATGTAAGAGGAACAGCTGAGCTCGCTGCCTTTGACAATTTACAGTAAAAGAACAGCAACTTTTAAACATAAACATTTAAACCAATTTAAAGCAAAAAAAAATAAAATGTCAAGTGAAAAAAAAGCTAATTGAACTTTGTAATACTCAATGAGACCTGTTCCATGTTCCAGTAGTGGCTCAATAACCCACCTAACTGTCCAGGTGTAGCCCATTACAGACCAGGCCCCTTACACTTCTCCCCCTAATATTTAATTAATGACAGCTCTGTGACATCCGCCACCATCCAATTTAGCTCCTGCCTTATTAGGAGCTGAAGAAGGACTTTCCCACTCTTGCAGGATGCCTTATTAAGCAAGACAGGGCTGGGACTGGTGTCTGGCATTTGACACCATAGCTGGTCAGAGAAATGTGCTTTACAGGATTTAAAAAGGGCACTTGCTAAGGAGAACGTCACCCCATTATGCAAACTGAAGAAGTTCATGCCAGCTATGTATGCAAATTAAAATTTGGGAAAACAATGAGTACAAACTGAAAAAAAACTGCAAACTAACTGACATGGAAGAGGAGTAACTCAAGTTGGGCTTAAACCTATAATGTTTTAGAATTATACATACCTCTGAATTGCAGAAAGCATCATAAACTCCATTAGTACCACTACTTGGGACAAAGTCATTTTACGGCTTACTGTCAACAAATTACATAGGTATTCTGCTTTCATCCTATGTGGTGCATATTACAGACCTTTGACAACACTGACAGTCCTGGAAAGTATTGGCTGTAAAACCAGATTGTAGTTTTGTGTTTGGACAAAACAAAACCACACACGACTTGGCAGTAATATATCGCAGTGCTGCTCAGCTGGCGGCACGGGCTCAAACCAGCGCATTCTGGGCCCTGGAACAGGTGGCCCCTTTGTGCAAAGCCTTACAAGGTACAGTGGTACAAAAAAAATAAATAAATAAAAATTGACGACAAAAGCGTGCTGAAAGAGCGTTGCATTGACACGCTCTCCCAGAGAGCCGCGTGCGCTTCCAAGCGCAGCGCTTTCAGGGTGCTGATTCAGGAAGTCCCCATCTGGGAGGGACGGGCACCTCAGGGCTGTTCAGGCTGTCACCTGGATGCCAGTGTGTCAGCACTGGTGTCCCTGTCAGAGATAAAACACAACAGTCCAAGCCAGCTGTCCAGAGGAGTGGCTCGGGAGTCTGTAAAAGAGCCAGCGAGGCCCCGGATAACCCATACAGCTGCTGGAAAAAAGCTGGCAGGAATTCTTCTCGGGATCTCCTATCCCAGCTGACAGTGTTTAAGAATCTCAAGAAGAAAACTTCCACTTGCTTAAACAGGTTAGTTAATGCATTAAAGGCACTAAATGTGTCCAATAAGATGACCTTCAAGGGACAAGCTTAATCAGCTAGGTAAAAACTCATCTGTAGTCAATAATGCCAGTAAGCGTATTTATAATCCATTAAGGTACCACATGGTATGGGAGCAGTATAACGGGGGGGGGCAGATCATCACAACAGCAGGATGACATTTTGATAAAGAGCAATAAATTTCTACGCACAAAGACTGTCATGAGTTGATATTAAAATTATTACTTTACAAGTATAATGGAGAAACATATTGTAATGGTATTCCATTCTAACAATATGAGCAAAACTTACCAACCTTATTCAAAAATGTCAGCCAGTTTATTTTGTATCAGTTACATAAGTAACAAAGGTCACAAACATCACTTTACAAACTGCCCCTCTCACACACACACATGCCTTGTACATCACTTATACTATGCCAGATACAGTGATTATCATGCTTGCATTCAAAGCTTTCAAAATGTCAATAGTATGACTGTGATAATTCTTCAATTTGTGTTGTGAAAATTTTACAAGCAAAAGGTCTCCACAGTGCTGTCAGGGGTAGATTGCTCCTCAAAGCTCCATGGGGGTAGCAGAATATGGGGCTGCTAACAGGCTCTTCAGCCAACACCACTTCACCGCTCATGTCTGACCCGTGTAAAATTAACTGCTCAAGCGCTCAGGATTATGCTGCTGCCCACCTGCATTGCCAACAATTTAATTTGCTTTGAGCAAAAACGATCTCCGTCACGACGATGGAAGTGAATACTGCAGAAAAAGGGATCGCTTACTGTGGAAGCGAATTAGACAGTCTCTTGTATTCCGAAACTGAGGAAACAGAAACATTTTAATCTGAGTTCTTTAGGGGAAAAATTCCATGATACCTCCCGATACAGTAAAAATTATGGCACTATAAATTAATAGTCCTATTAATTAATGAACATGATTTTATTTGCCAATAATCAGAAGACAGTAATACAGCACATTTAGCAAAAGATCCTGTAACAATAACAGCTTACAACCTCAGAAGGGAGAAAGGCTGCAAAAGATCACGGGTGTAACATTAATAAAGAATAACTTGCCCACCTTAACCTCATTACAGTTAGGCAGACACTCAATACATCACTTACTAAATCTTAAAGGTATTGAGAATATTTTCCAAGATTGCAATCATATCTTAAAGCAAATTTATGGAAACAGTTAAACTGACAACTGAAATTTCCCTGTAAGCTAATTATAATGTGCAAGTGTACTTTTCTTTGGTGTTTAAAAAAGAAAAATCTTGCAATACAGTATGTTTGATTATCTTAGTATCTAATCTTGCCTGCCAAAGTATAAGCAAAACAGCACTGGTCTGAGGGTTCATCTGATGCTGAGCCAAAGTTGTTCCAACGGCACTTTCTAGCATCAATTAGAAACACTGCAGATCAGTGACATGATGGATCTGTCAACATGCTACAGACTACTAAGGGCAGAGTGTGAACTGTGCCAAAAACACACAGCCTTCATGAAATTACTAATTTATACAATCACCTTTAAGGGCATAAATCAAAGGCTGTAAATTTGAAGATTAGTTTGTATGCATGCTCTTCTGCTCCCTAGTCACCGCTGGTGTCCACTGACTGGCTATAAAATGCCCTCTTCTCCAACACACTGCGTCTCTGCCCTCATATGCGCTTAGAAGGAAGAACCAGCAGGTAGAAAGGAAAGCAAAAAGAAAGAAGCAATGAAGTCTTGAAGCATTGTGCTTTAAACTGTTTACAGCTGTTAATGTCACATCATCACAAAAAAAGAAATAGAAAGATCACATCAAACCACGGTGCAAGAAGGAACTGTGCAGCTTACCTACCATTTAGCACCTGACCACCTGAACAATGAAAGCAAACATCTACAGTCATTTAGTATTACGGTCATGTTCAACATAACCTCTTGCACATTAAAACGACACACAGAAGCATGAACCAATGAAGGAAAGAAAAACTAAAAGCTTAACAAAGGTGTAAGCAGATCGTCCCTACATGGAAGGGGGTGGAGTTTCCAGAACCTCACACGTCTACGTGTGTGTGCTAGAGCACAGAAGCACAGCACACTAATCGGGTGCTAGGTGCTGCAGGAGTGCACAGTCCCATGGAGGAGGAGCTTACATGTGGGGCTCTCTGGAGCCTCCTTCTGCACAGCAGAACATCAAATGAGGACTGAAAGCCCAACACAAAAGAAGGCAGGGGACACAAGGACTACTCTGACAAAGAGTAGCCATTTCCTGAGTTGTTCAATCTGGCCCCCAAAAGACCAGATCATTCTGCCGCTCCCCCCCACCACCACCAAAACTGCCTCATCGCCAAGGCACCTCCTCCCCGTGTCTCCTCCTCCTCAGGTCTGGGCGCTCACTCCACAGGCAGAGCACGGCTGCATTTTCTTGTGCTGCACTGCAAAGGAAACGTCTTCTCCTAAAGCTCGTTTCTCTCACTCCCTTCGACATTCGCTAACTCTCCATTTCTTGGCAGTGCCGGGTGGGCGTCTGGGTGCGTGAGGCAAGTCAAGGCGGCGATCTGTGCGATGTACAAAGCTCCCTGGCTGGGAGCGGAGCAGCCCAGCCAAACGCTCGGCAGGCAGCTACAGGGGGCCACCGCGCCAAGCTCACCAACGCACTCCAGCCCCGCCTGCGAACGGCCGGCGGACGCACATCGAGGGAAGGAGAGTGGGAGGGGGCGGGTGGCTCGTGCAGAGGTTAACAGAGGAAGCTGCTGAGTGAAGGGGGGGCAGGCAAAAAAGGGGGGCATGGAGAGTGCAGCAGGGTGGGAGGGGTCGAGAGCAGCTTTCATCGCTGCTGAATGGAAAACGTCAGAAATCCGGCTTCTGTACAGCTAAGGGGAGGAAGAGAGAAGCCCAGCAACGAAGCGCGTAGCGACTGACGCCGCACACACAACCCGTGGAGCGGACACACTAGAGGACTGGCTACAGGCAACGAGGCTGCAATTCCACAAGCAACAGTGGACGGGCAGCGGCAGGCTCCCCGCGCCCCCCCACGCCCACGGGGGCGTGTAGCGCCCAGGACCGCGAGCCCCATGAAGCTCTCTTCCCAACAATCAAAAGGATGCTGGATGTCACCCTGCTACTCACACGCCGTAGGGTAAGCACGCGGGGGGGGGGGGCCTCAACTAAACAACATCCTGTACCTTCTTCATTGAAGATTTTGTATTTATACTATAGCAGACTTTATATTTGCAACAGACAAAGACGAAACTAACAAAATATCAAGGCAGTGTCTATGAAGAAAGGAAACAGATTAAAACGTTATACTATCAGATGAATAGGATATTTTTGTCTTTCAGTTTTGGTGCACCTCCTCCTCCCACTGGAAATATTAGCACAGGAATTACCTGCAGTGCCAGCTTAATACACCATTTAAATTCTTTATCTCTAATCTGTGGAAGAAATTTTTCATTAGGCTTTTACCCCAGCCAGGAACAGCGAACAAAAAAAGAATGGCTGATTTTTTGCTATCATTCTTCAAAAACAGAAAGTAGAACAGATGCCTTCTTTTGCACATTTGCTGGTTAAAACAGGACAGAGAAATGCTGTCTCACTCACAAACAGCAGACTCTCCAGCACTCATCTGGACAACATCTGTGATTTGCGTGTAAACACCATGACAGGCATCAACGTACAGCATCTATGAGCGAGGGGGAAGCGGCTTCACAGCAAAGCACAAATAATGTTGAACACAGAAGGGATCTGATCAAAAGTCAATGTAATTTCTTTTAATGTTCCCTGAGGCAAGACGAACATTTAAGTGTGCTTGAGAAGGACGTGGATGGCTCACTTGCATGATACTCAGTCATCTTACACACTTATCCAGATCAAAGCACATAGCTGGATTGGAAAAATTGTACTGCCTTTGGAACATGGGTGATGGACATGTTCTGCTCACCTTAGCCTGACGTGCTTTATTACCAATTAGCATCAACACAGAAAGAAACACAAAAACGCTGTGTAAATGATTTATTACCAATTAGCATCAACACAGAAAGAAACACTGTGCACATTTTCGTTCTGAGAGAGACCTGCAATAGATGGAAAGGCAGGGAGGAAAACCAGCGGGATACAGACAGAAACTCCTCGTGCCTGACAGCATCAGCGCAGCAGGAGGCGGATGTGGGGACTGGTGATATCCTGCAGATACTTACTGCTCACTGCCACTCACAGCCAGTGTGATAGGCACTGTCCCTGACAGAGAGGAGGACGGCTGCTGGCTTTGGCCCCTTTAAAAGTGCCTGGAGGCGTGCGCCGGACGGCCAGCCAGAAGCGAGCCGGAGACACAGAACCGAGACCTGCCTGGAACAGGATGGAAGGGAGTGACACGCGACTGCTCCGCACGCTTATGTGGAGCAAAGGGGTCGGCTAGAATTTCGAGTCAATCTCTGAGGAGGAGACAGCGGCGCCTTCGGTACAGACCCTGAAGTCGTGCCGGTCAGATAATCGGGCGCAAGTTTTAAAAACGGAACGTAAACAGAACTTATTATTACCACTGATGGCCTTGAGGCACGTTTACATGCATATTCAGTGGCATTGGCTGTGCGGATTCTTGGCAGGGATCCACAAAACAAAAACGTTTGGATTCACTGATTTGGAGAGGTACTTTTGCTTGTGCACGATCTTCTTGCAGCCTGAGGCTTCTGATCTCAGCATCTCAGTTAAACTGCGATTAGGCGTCTGCAAACAAAGAATAGGCCGTGTCAGTGTGACAGCTAAGATCACCATCAAGGTAGCGCCGTGGCCAGTGAGCAGCAGGAAAGTACTGCCCCCTGCTGGTGGACGTGGAACTGCAGAACTGCAAAAATGGTGTTTAAACAATTACAATTGGGGTTGGGAGGAATGACCTCTCCTTCTTTATTAGTTTCTTTGCAAATTATTTAAATGGTAAATATCTTCTGTTCATGTAAAAGTTCTATTGTAAGAAGCACATTTTCTTTTTTTTGAAATTTAAGCCAAATAATTCCAGCTAAACTGCAAGCACACACTGCAGTTCATGTCCTGCATCAGCCATCATCAGGTCAGACACACATTCTCTATTTCCAGCTTTGCTCTCAACATAAAATCCAAAAGCATGTCAGATATTCACAAAGGGGCTTGATTTAAATTTGTCTTCATCTTATTTTTGCAAATGATACTACATATAAAATGACAACTTAGTACTCAGTAAAGACATTTCTTAAAATAAAACACATGTAAATGACCCAGGCTCTGGGATGAAGAAGGCAGTGACTTCGGTTTTAACATGGTTGAGCGTTCAGGAAGAAGCCAAAATGACACTATCAGCATCAGAACCTGGACATAAGCACCTGCACCATGAACGCAGAATTCGTGACAACAGAGACCATACGCAGCTGAACAGAAGTAAACAGTTTGCATGCCGGAGCCTATCCTGGAAAATCAGTTATCATCCTAGCGCCAACCTGTGGACAAAAAAAGCAAACTACATCTGAGTCTACAAATTCCGCTGTGGTGCTCAGATTCACATAATTATGTAATTACGACCTGCTCATTAATTACGCTGCCAAAACAAATTTGATAAAAGAACTCTTAAGGGGAATGTGATCTTATTTTAAACTCAGAAACTTTGTGATTTTTTTTCACTAATTCCTACCATGTGTACAGCACAAGTCTCTCAACAGATCACTGTAAGAAGATGCAAGGGATACAGCAGTGACCTCCAAGATAATGCCAAAGTTAATTTCTCATGACACGACTAACAGAGATGTACACATACATTCTGGTCATTGTGAATAGGAAGTCAGATATTTCTAACAGAATGAACACTAGCTGTTATTGCAACGTTATAGCAGTACAACTGGCGTTAGAAGCCTAGATGAGCAGAAAAGGAAGTGTCACTTCATAAGCAATGACAATACAAATACTGAGAGTGCAATTAAGATTGTACTGCCTAATGAAGGTGAAGACCCCACCCTCCATGCACACAAGGCGTGTGGCCCATTTACCAACTGTACACCTCTGGACTGCGAGATGAAACCAGAGCAACCACGTGACAACATATCCACACACCGAGACGGCTCTGAGGATGCGGCAAGTTAACAGTGTCATTTGCTGAGGGACCGAACTGCACAATTTGGATAAAGAATCAGTAGAATTAAATGGGCAAATCGCCAGTGAAAAATGCATATAAAAAGCCTGCTGGAAAAAACCACGTGGTCACACAGCAAAATTAATGGTCTGTGTCAGTAATAGAGTTGCTAACTAATCTGTTGTTATGGTGATCATTACAGACTTACACAAAATCTAAATTTTCTAGACATCGTACACATAAAAAGACGTGCATTATTCTGTCACTTCCAGTGTTTTTATGAATCTGTAAATCATCAGCACATTTTTTTAAGAAGTATTCTGTAACGTGTATATCGAGATGTAGGGTAAGGAACCCAAGGGAGATGAGGATTAAGCCATCAGATATAAATGACAATGTCAAAATAGAGAGAAGAAAAAAAAAAGTGCTGGGGGGGGATGGGCTTTTTAAAAAAAGGGTCAAACTATATGGTTTCACCCAAGATAAAAATTACCACAAGCCCAAATTTTCACCATTAATTACTTTTTGTTATTCCCATGTACAATAAGATTCCAGATTGTCTGAAAGCACCAAAGAAATGCCATAAAATTCCGTGTTGCAATGACATAGTAGCACCGACATTTCCTTATATTCTGGTCATTGTCAGTGTTATTAGCTGGTATTGCTTCAACTGGTCTGGTGTAAGCTTCACAATGGTATGTGGCAATAAAACAGATAGTCAGCTGAGTATCTGAGTATCTGAATGGCCAGGTTCTCCCCTCAGTGGAGGTTTTCTTCCCTGGTGACACGGGCACATTCCAGGCCAACGGTGCCAAAATTCATCAGGCTAAAGTTGTGAAACGGATTCAAGGAACACGAGGAATCACTTACACACATGAACTGGCTACTGCAGAGTCCTGACCTCAACCTCCTTGGAAGTCTTTAGGATGTGCTGGAGAAAGCTTCAGAGAGGTTAGACTCTCTCGTCATGAGTACAAGATCTTGGTGAAAAATTTATGCACAGGAGGATGAAACCAAATGCTGAGGTGTTGCATAAGCTTGTCAAAATAATGCCACAAAGAATGTGCACTGAAATGAAAGGTAAAGGTGGTCCAGCGAATTATTAGTGTGGGGTTTTTATTTTGGTCAGGCAGTGTATTTAATCAAGTTCATAAAGTTAATAAAGCAGACAGCAATTTAAGAAAATCTGTTGTAATGAAGAGTTACTGTTCTAATGCTAATTAAGTGTTTGGCTGAAGCTTTGTTTTGTCACATTTATTTTTATACGGCACACACAGCTAACGCAAGATGGGACAGGAAAGCAACCGGAAACAACTGCTGTACACTGCATCGCTATATACGC
This sequence comes from Chitala chitala, assembly GCA_025773905.1. Lineage (NCBI taxonomy): Eukaryota > Metazoa > Chordata > Actinopteri > Osteoglossiformes > Notopteridae > Chitala > Chitala chitala. Next base: position 14,797 of record JABJVR010046955.1, read on the forward strand.
TATTTACACTAGTGTATCAGCTGTTTTTTTAATAACATGTTTTGGATGAATCTCGTAAAACCTTTTTGCTTAGTAACTAAAATGTATCAAAAGATGACTGTATTCTCTGGTTGAAAAACATCATTCAACTCAGTATTATGGAATGGAAACTCGCTAAATATTATTTCCAAAAAACATTCACAGTAAAGTGAAATTAATCCACATACTCATGAGCAGATCTTTTGCTAACAGAGGAAATCGCAATAGTACAACAACACGGATGCACAAAACCAATAGACAGTTTATTAAGAAATGCTTCAGTTTAAAATCACAAAAATATGGAACACAGTTAACAATCCATAAGCCATGCAAACAGGAAGGGATGGCAACCTTACGGTAATAAGATGGATTTAATTAAGCGGTGGGAATTACTTTGTAATTACATACCTGAGAGCAACAGAACATGCCTGGAATGCAAATCAATGGCTCAAGCCAAGCCATCCTTCTGTGGCAGATTCCTCAAGGCAATTATTTAAATATATTTTTACATTTACTTGCGCATCATAATCAACACTGAATGTTCAAACACTAAACTAATGGGTAAAGATATCGCAGACCCACGAGGTTCAAATGCAAGCTGTTTGCATGCTTTTGCAAGCATCTACAAAGTGCAGATGAGACCTTCATCACAACATTACTAAACATTTGTTCACATCTCAAAATATCGTTAACACACGCACACGCACGCAGACACACTCACGGGTGCTCACCATTCCTCCTGGCGTAATAGTACTACTTATCAGTTTAAAGGTCATATCAAACTTTGTCACGGTTCACGATGACATTTACCTTGCAAAGTTTTCCAATTCCATATAAAATTAAAACTGCCACGAACCTCCCAGAAGAGATACCTGCATGCACTTAATCAGTAGATCCGGTGTACCACCGAAGCGAGCAGACAGTATGTTCTCCTCTCCTTCCAGAATGTATCGAGATACATTCAGCTCTTGTAAGCAGTTTGTTCAAGAGTCAACCAACCATCACAACTGGACAAGGGTCTTCAACAAGTTAGGAATGGGCCACTTTTTTACGACAGGCAATACTTCATGTATTGGGAATATGAAGTTCATCTACGACAAGCACACGGGAGCTTCCTGGAGGTTCAGTCCTAGATCACCTTTTGCTTTTAGGGAGGAGGGACACACGTCAATACACAGATGTGCGCACACAGAAACGTGCACGACATACCAAGGCAGTATTAACAGTCTACCACGGAAAACACAAACAGCTCCAGTCACAGCGAGGGACACTGGCACGAGGAACAAATACCAGTTGGTACAGTTTCTTTAGCTCTGTGAGAGTCCGAGATGATTGCAACACATGTACAACGTTTGAACTGTGGGTACCAGAGACTAAGTGACACTTTCTGTCCCTGTTATAAAAACATTTACTGTAACATGAATGACCCATCTTTGTTCAACCGCTAACTTACAACAGGAGGTGAGTTTCTCTCTGGTGAAGGTCCAAGTGGACAGCCCATCATCTGAAAGAGCAGTGAGGATCCTCCACACCACAAAGGCCCTGGTCAAGCTCATGTCACGCTAGGTGCTGAGGGTGCCTGTTCATCTTGGGGATGCTTTACAGGCAGAACTGAAGGGAGGGGAAGGAAAGGCAGCGCAGGAGGCTCAAAAGCTCATGAGAACATCGCGTTCCTGGACGCTGGTGTAAAAGGGCTTTCCGAAGACGAAGGAGTGCAGGCCCGCCTTCAGCTTCTCGGCCAGGGCCATGACGATGTTCAGGTCGCCATCGACCGTGAGGTCCAGGTCTGTCTTCAGGTTCCGCAGGGACCGGAATGGCTTCTTCCCCTTCTGCCTACATGAAGACGGAAGTCACAGAGGTCAGAGTCGTCCCACTAGCCTTGCTTCATCTGGTCATGCGGACCATGGGCGCACACCAACACGCATGCACACGCATGCACGTGCATGCACACACCAGGAGGCAGAGTACAGAACAGCACAATATTCTCCCAATAATCATACACTCTCTTTTACAAATTTTAAAACCTATCTACTCTTGTCCCTTTTATACACAGACACATATATTGCACCCTTGACCCTGAACAGGGTAAGTGGTTGGGTGACAGATGGATGGAAGGATATATATAGTCATAAACAAGATAAGCATTTGCACACTGAATGACGAGAAGTCTTCCATGTTCTCCCCAGGAGGGTAAGAAGTTTGCATTTTCATCTCATCTATTGTCTTTTAAGTGCAATGGAGACACTTCATTCCTCTGGAATTTCATAAAACTAAATCTAAAACTGGAAAGCGAAAACCCCCAGGAGGCTGCATCTCTCTCAGAAACCAAAGTCCATTTGTTTGTAAAGAAGCGGAGCGGGACACGATTCTCAGAGCGTTGACTGCACTGCGCGGTACCTGACACCGATTTCCTTTTACTTCACAGGCGTCATAGTTACCGGAGTTAAACATGCACAAGCCTTCAGGAGGCGCCTTGAGTAAAACATGACCCAAATTGAAAATAATAAACACAGACAAGAAAAATAACAATAACGAGTTAGCTGAGCAATAAAAAAAGTCAGGCTATTCTTCTTACAATATACCGTATTACTCCTAATTAACGTTTCCGGGCGTTACAAGTAACGTGCAGGGTGTGTCTATTTGAGGACAAAATGTGCAAATTATGAAGTTTTTAAAACCTTTAAAATAAGAAGTTCAAGTTTTTAAAAACCTTTAAAAACAACAAGTTGTTATTTAAAAACCTAACATTCTTCTACGTTCTTTAAAAAAAATTTAAAATTTAATTCCTATTAACTACGACTTATAAAAATGAATAAAATTCGGTCATTCAGAGCTTACTTTAGGCATATGAAGACCTTATTATTGTACTTGAGTACAATCAATTTGGGATTCAGAAACGGATTTTGTCCAAATAATGTAGAATTTTTTGTATTAATTTAATGATCTTGTAGAAAATGCGTATAATTTACTGCATTTACACATTCATTCTCCACAAATCCACACTTCGACACGTTGACCACGTGTCTGTGTCACCACTTTAATCACATAGAAGAGGCGCACTTTACCGTGTCTCATACTGCATTATCGGGATTAGACCAGGTAAGTTAATTAGGAGAAATACAGTACTATATATATTTTAAATGTTTTTGATAAAAGCTATGAAGGCAAGTTCAGTGTGTGTGTGTGTGTGTGTGTGTGTGTGTGTGTGTGTGTGTGTGTGCATGCACGAGTGCATCTGCACTTACGTTTCGTCCTCGATGTACTTGAGCAGGGTGAGGGCCTTCCTGTGCAGGAGCAGGAGGAACTGGGCCAGGTAAGTGCTGCGCAGCGATAGGCCGGGCTTCAGGAGGAACACCTGACAGGGGCGGGGGCCGAAGGTGATGGACAGCACAGGTGCCCACATCAGGTGATGGCCCAAAGCCAAAACCATAAACAATATTAACACAAAAAGGCACAAAGCGATTTCCACCAATAACGAGAGGCAGAGAAATAGAGGAGGCAGGGAATAACACAAAGGGCGGGGCATAAAACAAAGGGCGGGGCATAACACAAGCAAAATGGGAAAAACACCATTAACAGGGCTTTATTGGTTTAAGGCACACTAACCATTTTATAGTCTCATTTCTAGATTGTTGCCATTGTTTGTTTTTAGTCAAAAATAAGTAATTTAGCAGCATTTCTGGATGCAGAGTTGCATCACAACTGGTACTTTTTCACTTGGCCAAGATGTGGAACAGCATTTTTTTTTTTTTTTAAACAAACCAAAAACACAGGCTTTTGTTGATAAAAATCAGTTCAGAGTCCTCACTGACAGGATTCAAGTACATGAAAATGTACTGAGGTGCAAAGCAGAGCCATATCTCATGCAGTACACAGTCGCTCAAGTCCTCACCTCATCCAGAAAGTCTTTCACAAGCTTGTCTTTATGCATGACATCCTGGAAAATGTTCCTGGAAGACAGAAAGAGGGAGTATCGGTCTCCACGTTCCCTTTGGCTTGGCGACACAAATTCATTTCTAATTTGACTTCTTTCCAAACCTCAGCGCAAACCTAAGCATGGTTCTGTGGGGGAAGTCTGAAGAGAAATTTAATATGAAAGGGATTATCTGCTCGAACGGAGCTTGAGGGACATCTCAATAGCATAATGAAATAATATGAATTTAATAATTTAAAACAATTATCTGCGCTAAGTGTAACTGAAGCCAGTGGGACAGACAGAGGGTCCAACATGGCCTCAGCCTTCAGGAATATAGGCTGAAGGGTGCAGCCAAATGGCCACCATTGTCAGGTCTAACACATCACAGAAGGAAAAGACTAATGACTGGGCATCTGTCTCGGCAAGCGTGACATAAAACATCCGAGCTGATTGGGTTAACTGTCAAACGGCGGCCAACACAGCAGTTAGCAAGGACGCAATAGGGCTTCAAACCAACATAAGTATGCTTGGAAAAGGACCAACAAACTCGATTGGGTGTCGACCTCACATCCCTGGCGGGATGTGAGGTCGACATACAGGTACATACAGGTCGGGCGTGAAGCTCTCGTCGGCATGGATGGTAGTGTCCGGGGTGGCATCCTGCTCGCTGGCCGCCCGCCACAGCCGGCCCAGCTCGGCACGCATGTACCGGCGTTGGTAGTAGGCGTGTTCGTGGCACGGCGCCATCTGCTTCACCGTGTTCACGTCCACGTCGATGTGCGTGGTGGGGTACGGCGAGTACAGGACCTGCCGGAAGGGCAGCACGAAGCTTCCCGTCGAGTCCTGGGGGGGAGTGGGGAGGGGTAGACGGGACCGGGGGTCAGCTGCTGGCCTTCTTCCCTACACAGCTGTAAACGGCTGAGCAAAACTGTGACATTCCCACAGCTGGTCATATTCAACATAAGCATAGAACAGGGGTCATATACCATGGTCATATACCATGGTACATTAATCCCTGCTGAAGAGTCCCTACCATGGAATTAGTCAAGGATGTGAACTCATAACCAGATGCCTGCTGTGTCACACCCTTTAAGGCCCAGGTGTAACCTTAATGTTGTGGGCTTCAAAAAAAGGCATAAGGATGTTCCTGTCTATCTAGCATCTCCTGGCATGATGAGGGTTACTGCAAGCTCACGTGCAAACTAGGAGCACCAGGACCTCAGGAGGTACCTAACAGTGATGCAACTTCTCCTCACAATGTGAAAACATTGTGTTAAGGTCAAACAACAGATAACAAGAATATGTATTGAAAAAATGAGACTTTCTTACCTGCTTATTTTCTGATGTCTACTGTGATTTGTGAAATATTTCAAAAAAGTTTGATTGGGTTTTGAAATGCAATGAATTTTGAAGTAACTTTGGAAGTAAGTTGCGAAATTACGTACCATGAGTATTTGACAGATATCATTTATAGAATACTGGGTTAAATAAGGAAAAAATATAAAACTACCAAATCTGCTGAAGTTACCCCTGAGACAAGTCTTCAGTCACCAAAAGTAAATACAGCTCTGCTTAAAATATCCAATACTAACATGACGAGATACATTTTTCAAAAACATGACAGCTGAGGATACATTCGTGACCTGCAATTAGTACTTACAAAAAGCAGCATCGATTAAGAAACAAAGTTGTGACACAAACAAGTGTCTATTGTTGTGTGTTTGAGAGCCCACCTTCAGCGGACCCTTTCTGTCGTGTGTTTGAGAGCCCACCTTCAGCGGACCCTTTCTGTCGTGTGTTTGACAGCCCACCTTCAGCAGACCTTGAACGAAGAGGCCGGTGTCATAGGGAAAGGAGCCGTCGGCTTTACACAGACGGGAACACTTGCGTTCGGCGGGTGTGAGGAACAGGCACAGGGTCTTTACAATCTGGAGGGAGTGGCGGCAAGTCAACACAGAGAAGTGCTAACAATGCCTTTATAGTCTTCCAGGACAATCTGCCTTGTTGAACTGATCTGACCGTGCGTTGACATGAGTGACAGGCTTTTAAGATGCTGGAGATATCTACATCTTTGAAGTATTCACACAAGACTTCAGCAAACAGGCCTAAGAGTGTTTCTTGTCTTTACAGGTTCCTGGACCATTTATGCCGATAAATTATTTCATCAGGCAGACAAACTGCAAGTGTTTGTGATCCTGTGGGAAAGCTACATTCAATTTTTTTTTTTTTTTATAGTTTTTTTGTTCTGTGCACTGGCTTGAAGTTATCCTTACAAACTTAACACAAACCAGTCCCTGAAATTCCCCCTTTTTGAAAACGTTAGATCCCTCTACACTACATGAGCATTTAATAGGGGGTCATTTAATTCTGACTAGCAGACTATCCATACAAAACCTACAAATGCCAAGTTCTTTATGCTAATTTCACAGAGCAGGGGCCAGTTCTGCACTCATACCTTGTTGACTTTATCTGGATTGCTGCCCACTACCATAGAACAGCCACAAGTCTGCAGGTGAGAGCTGATGGCCCTGGCAGAAAGAAAGGCAGAGCAGTTACAAGGGGTCTAACTTAACACCGAGCACCGCTACAGTACATCCCACACTGTCAGCGTCACCGTCAGCACCGAGCACAGCTACAGTACATCCCACACCGTCAGTGTCACTGTCAGCAACGCTACAGTACATCCCACACCGTCAGTGTCACTGTCAGCACAGCTACAGTACATCCCACACTGTCAGTGTCACCGTCAGCACAGAGCACAGCTACAGTACATCCCACACCGTCAGTGTCACTGTCAGCACCGCTACAGTACATCCCACACCGTCAGTGTCACCGTCAGCACCGAGCACAGCTACAGTACATCCCACACCGTCAGTGTCACTGTCAGCACCGAGCACAGCTACAGTACATCCGACACCGTCAGTGTCACCGTCAGCACCACTACAGTACATCCCACACCGTCAGTACCGCTACAGTACATCCCACACCGTCAGTGTCACTGTCAGCACAGAGAACCGCTACAGTACATCCCACACCGTCAGTGTCACAGTCAGCACCGAGCACAGCTACAGCCTCTGGCAAGCTCAGATGTTGGCACAACCCCTTTCAAAAAATTAACTTTAATTTTACTTCTCTAATCTGAACTCAGAACAGACTTTGTTTTCCTATGTGGTATGATCTGATTTACTGAGAATGGCCAAGAGCAGGAAGCCAGCCTGCCAACATTCCTTCAGAGAAGATTGGGTTTAAGTGTTATATTAACTTTCTGAACCATGACTGAGCGCACAGACAGAAGTGTGGTCCTGCAGGCTACGGATTGCACTTGGCGATAACTAATGAGCACTGAGTACAATGGTTTGGTAAGGAGGCATGGAGGTTGAGGAGAACTAAAGATAAAATGCCTAGGGACTGGCTTATATACGAATGGAAGGATTTAATCTTTCCCTGAAGGTCACAGAAGTGTTACGGCAGCAAGAGAAAGGGACAGAGGGTGAGTCCAAAGCATTACTTGCGCAGAAAATCTTCATGGCAACTGTCTCCAATGTCATCGTCATTCAACACTGTGTCCTTAATCTGAAACACACAAAAGTAAAGAGATGAAAATGTGAAAACAGACTAACGCAATAAAGCAAGATGAATAAGCAGCAAAGCTCCAGAAACGAGCGATCAATGACCCGAACACGGTGAACTTTTGGGGTGACTTGTGATGACTTAATTCCTGACTCAGTTACATCAGTTAACAGCAAGGAGACAAAGTTGACAACCAGTTCTGCACATGACAGTGGCAGTTGTGTTGTAGAATAAGTGTTCACATGTATCCCCTGAGCACAGGATAAGACTTTACTATCACTTGTCTGTGAAAGATAACCAAACAATAAAGAAGGGCCAAATGGTTTCTTACACCTAACAAATTTGTTTATTTGGTTTTTTCCCCGCTGTATTAATATAAGATCCATGCAGGTCACTGTCCCATTACCTTCAGTTCTAAAGCAGTACTCACAATTACTTACAGAAGTAATTATGCATGGTATCAAGTAATTTTGACCCTGCTGTAGAAGTGTTTGGGGGAGGGGGGTGTTTTAGTAATCATGACCTACCAGATATTTAACCTTCCTTTAACTGTCATATTTTGTCTTCCTTTACTTCTGATGTATCCTGCTTCAGACTTAATGCTGTACACCAGTAAACACTCCTGTACATCCCTGGTTCCTGTTATTGAAACTGATCCTTTGTTTAACATTTTCCCACAACTGTTGTTTACAGAGCAGTGCAGAAAAATGGATTTGTTAGAGCTGAGTTTTACTGACTTCAGCAGAGGGATTACAGCCTGCATGCACAGTTTCAGGTTTATATGGCTGCACACAACGTGTCTTCCTCCCAGCATGCTCTTGGTGGGCTGGATTGTGCAGCAGTGATGTAGGAGAAAGCAGACAATCACTGACGAAGGATGGGACATGGGCACTTCTCACCTTTTTATTTATACTTACCATCACTGCGGAAACACAAAAACTGAAAAATTTCCACAATGTCAGCTTTTTAAATATTTTACGATGTTTTCTTTATGAGTGTGATGAAATGTAAGGTACAAAGCAGCTATGATTTTAATGAAAACAAGAAAAGCTGTTAGGGTAATTAAGGAAAATTGCTGTTACAGTTTTTTAGGGCAACCAATATCAATCCTGTTAGTTTTACTATAATGTGGTTTTATAATATAAACAGGCATCAATTCTGGAACTCTATGCACATTCTTTAAATAAATTAATTTTTAAGAATTAAGAATTTCTGCAAACAAAATGGCTATAATTCAAATGACAAAAATCAGGCTAATAACTAGAATTTAAATACGGTACCTTCTCGTTAATCAATACATAGATAACAATACAGAAGGAAGGACAGACATGGGACAAAGCTTACAGTGTCACTGATGGGTGTGACAATGATGGGTGTGACAATGACAAAGAGACTTACATCGATGTCCTCAGGAACGCTGTGGGTCTTCATGGAGGCCAGCATGTCCATGATGAGGACGATCTCTGAAGTGAGACTGGACACGATGTTATAGCCCTGGAAATACAGGTAAACAGGGTAATGGCCTCATTACAGGGGCCTTCAGCTGAAAGTCTGGCTGATACAGCCCGTGCAGGTACAATTACACCAAGCCCTGACAATGCACTAACATTACACAGTTACAGCCATTCAACAGCCATCGTGAGCTTTACCCATGCTGTATCTGAATGGCTGTAACTGGGCGACAGCGTGTGGGCCAGGGCATACTATGGTCTCCCAGTACACGCTGACTGGGAGATCACATCAAAAACCAAAGTGTGTCCTCACAACACTGTGTAACTGCTAAATAATCAATGAATGTTCTTAGTTAGATAGACCAGATTAATATTATATGGATTCATTAAATGTGATGATGGGCTCACTGAAATTAAGAAATTCACAATACTGTACTATAATGTACATATTTTACATCCAGGCCAATTAAAGTAACATGCTTACATTTTGCCATGCGTACAACCGCCAGATGTAATTCATCGTTTAGCCACCAGATGGAGGCCAGACGCTGACAGTGTTACGAACCTGACAGAGTGTGCATGAATGTGAAACGTGATACAAAAATCAATCCAGGTGTTGGATCACAAAAACCAAACCGACTTGCTTGTATTGATTACAAAACAGTGTACAATGAAGAATTCACATTTTAGCACCTTTCGTAAAATGATTACATATTTACAGCTATGTTCTAACCCGTGACCAACACCGTTTGCTTCTTCATTGCTGCCTGGTCAATATACGACCAGCCAGTCATTTGACCAAATTGTTAAGTAACAAGATCATCTTACAATTTCATTTCTTTGGTCAGGCCAGATAATTCAATTTTTTTTTAACAATTTTACAATTTGGGCCTATGCAAAATAGGATGCGGAGTTTCCATTAATAATTTCTATAAAGAAGAGTCAAAATAAAAACATAAAAAATATCTTGTTAAATTAGAAAGTCTGCAGTTCTTTAAACATGTATATATTCCAAGACTGATGGAGTTTTGATACTTGACCTTTAAATAAGAAGACAGTTTTCTTTCCCCTCAGCAGACATTATGAAAACAAACGTTCTTAGATGGTGTGAGAGAGCGCCAGTGGTCCGTCTCCTCTGGGAACAAAGCTGTGTGTGTGTGCGTCCCTAATGTAAATGTTCACGACTTCACACTAAGCTGAAATGTCATCAAGTCATCTGCATTGCTAATGCACTTCATGGAAGGAAACAAAACAACGCAGGAGAAGAAAAAGGCAAATACAGAGGCTGTGATATTTTAGAATGTTTTCTTTCATCAAAATATCACGAATGGAGACAGCGTGTGGTGCATATTGTGTGTGTGTGTGTGTGTGTGTGTGCGTATTTGGGGGGAGGGCTGGATTCTCCTTACTGTTTTCCTCAAATGAGAGTATCATTAGAAAATGTCTAGCATACAGCCTAACTGAGCTACACAATCTAATAGTAAACAAGGCACCAAGTAAACAAGACAAAATATATAGTTAAAGTAACAACTGTTAACAATGTTTTCACATTTCAGTAATAGCGCCTTGGTCCACTGATGACTTCGAGATACAGAATGTCAAAGCAGTGTGTCCGTCTTTCATTACAAAAACAAAACAAGGGATGAAATCGTGACTCTTTTAGACCTCCCCCCACAGAAAGTGACCTTCCTCTGTGCAATGACATGGGACTGGAACATGAAACACACCTGGTCTTATACATACCTTTCTCCTATATGTAATGCACAGGAAAGACTATTGATAGAATAGACTCTGTCCTGTCTGCATACACTTACTTACTGTATTATGTAACTGTCATAAAGCTACAAACTGAAATTGTTGCCTGAAACCCAAAAACAAATCTCTGTGTTTTTTTTTTTTTTCTCTGTACCCTTCTAGGCCACCTATGATAGTGTTAACATGTAGGCTCAGTGGTTAAAAAACCTAACAATTAAGCTAACACTCTAAACTATAGTATATGTCATGTTACCCATGACGGGTAGGTTTTTGTTTTGTAAATGCCTGTGCACACAGCATCCTGTCACCTGTGGCAGGTAAAGAGCCGAAACACAGCCTACCTTCTGCATCCAGATGCGCCCCTTCCGGATGCTGTGCTTCAGCCTTTCCACACAGACCATGTGTAGCGGCAGGTAGAAGCTCAGCTCCTCCTGGGGCAGGATAATGGACAGGGCACACGTGTTCCGGTCTCCTTTCAGCTCGCCATCAAAGATGAGCGAGACGATGACCACGCCCTTCTCGGACAGTACGAAGAACTTGACGTCCACGGCCCCGCTCTCGGCGCTGCGCAGGATCTCGCCGTTCAGCGTGTGGTTGGCCAGGAAGGTGATGTCGCCGTCGCCCAGCGGCACCGCCAGGACCGGCAGACCACGGGGAACCCAGATGTGGCGCACACGAGGGCCCAGGATGTTGTCCCAGTAGGCAAATGTGGCAGCCAAAAGCGGACAGCCCTCGTCCACCGCCACCTCTGTCTTAGCCACAGCTGGTGACTGCGGTGGACAGCCTGACGACATGCTTAGGAAGGGCTCCTGTGCCAACCAGGCACCAGACTCTACAAGGTGTGTTCACAAGAAGGTGGCATTGTGCCACCAAGGAAAATGCATCTCTTCTGTGTTGATAATTCTCTGCACCTAAGAAAACCTGCAGTAGACACACACACACACACAAACGAACACGAAACTTATAAGATAAATCTTTTATAAATTACTGTATGTAACAAAAGAACTACTTTTCAATTTCTTTGCTGTATTTTCACTCCCTTGTCTTCCTAACACTGACTTCACTAACAAGGGTTCCAGTGCATCTGATCGTTATGAACATTTTCCAACATTAAATACAGCCCAAAAAAGCAGACATTCAAGACAATGTATACCTAGTGACTAGACTAACTGCTCACGCACTTATTTGAGGACATCAATAGCTCCCAAACACGGTATTGTCATTTCACACAGATAAATCAAATCACAAGCTTCTACACCTGTGCAGTGACATCAACGTGCTGTGGATTACACAGCTTCCACACGAGCAAACTAACAAAGTCGGCTATTTCTCACTAAACAACAGTCGTGCGGTACACGCATACAGTGTTCAGGTTAGCTGTTTACCTCTCATAAACTCTATTTTAGCTGACTGGCCAACTGTTTCTCCTCTGAAAGTCGCAGTATTCGGCAATATTACAAATTTATGGTCACTTGACTTAAACACTATGACTTAGAACAACAGTAAAATCGGTAATTAAAGTTGACTTAATGATAAACGTTGTACTTACGTAAGCGAGCGGTGCCAGCTGACAGTCTGGCCGAGTAAACACTACGTTTGTCCTTCATTTCCACTGTACCACTTCCGCATTACGTCACCGAGACGCGAGCACGCGCTTCCTTAAGGATCACGGTCACACTGCCCCCTGGTGAGGATGGAGGGCACTGCTCCACCATGCTGAGTTAAGAAACACGACTTCGGACACCGAGGGACATTGCCATAAATCACGGATTTGATGTGATGCAATTCTTGCAATCATATGTTATTTTTTCATACAAAATATCACATCATAGTTTACCTTGTTTTAATCAAAAGAAAATAAAATATCACAACTGAATTGAACAGAACTACCCTGCATTATATATATATTTTTTTCAGGTTATACGGTTTTGGTTTATTATTTAATTTTTAGTTAATTATTACAGGAAAATAAAAGCAAAAGTTGCACTCAAAAGACCAAATTTTCAACCATGGTTGATGTAGTTCAAGCCTAAAATCCAGAATCATTACAACCAAGCCCAGAATCATTGAACATTTGAAAGACAGTGACCTTTGGAACGGTTTGCGTAATGATGCATGTAGGCTTGTCAAGAAAAACACGTTCTTATTATTAAAGACCACATAGACATTTGTCGCCACTGAAGACCACACCATTACAGTTACTCAGTTACTGCCGCTAAAGACCACGCAGTTACAGGTACACAGTTGCAGCTTGTTAAGGGAGAAGTAATAACATTAGGTAAATTGTGTCTGTCGTATTGACTATGGCATGTAAACACAGAGGATTAAAACTTTAAAATTCCATAATAATAATAATAATAATAATAATAATAATAATAATAATACAATGCCATTTAAGACCCTCTCCTACCAATAAATTAAATGTTTACTTTTAGTCTAAAACATTCACATGAAAATGTGTTTATTATATTCATTATAAACAAAATCCTCGGTGAACAGTATAATCTCTTTTGAGACCATTGGCAGAACACATTAAGTTGTAAATAACAGTAGATTATACTCCTAGTAAAATGACAAGTTTGTTTTACAGAATATTACCAGTTCATTGGATGGGAAAAAATGCAAACAATTTAAACATTTCTCTGGGTTACACCTGACTCTTGATTTTGGGAATTATGTATGTTAATCATATTATACATAACTAATGAAAACTGTTCTCAATTGTAGCAGTTCCTTCCTAATTTCCAAATGTTCTTCAGTAATTTTGGGCGTGCGCTTGTTGTAGTAATTGCATTAATTCTCCGTAAATACTAATAAGCCACTATCTCATCTGCAGTTTCGAAAACTGGTCGCAGTGCACAGAGGCTCAGAGCACAAGATTGCGCTGCAGGTCACGGGGGAGAAACGCTCTGTATCGTCACAGTGCAATTCAGCAACTACTACATTTGCCTTAATAATTCATGCGCCCCTGTCACTACAAATCTGGTGACAGGAAGAGCAGACAAGTATTTACTATGCAGACTGATCACAGCTCCCTGGATGTGGAGACACTTCTTGACACTTTAAAGTTGAAGCATGTCCACCCAGGGATCCTTTTAGGCTGAACAGCATCCCCCAGCTGCATATTTAATAGCTTCAGGAAATCGCTGCATTAATGTTCCTCTTTGGAGCTCTGGCGGAGATGCAGCGGGTACCCAGACGGTGACAGCTGACGGACTCGCGTCCACGGAATGTCAAGTGAGCGCGCGGCTGCGCAGCCGCCTATGGGGCAGGGAATCGATTGCAGCTCATGGATAATTGTGCAGTGAGACGTTGAGCGGTGCGCTGGGAGGGTTATCGGTGTGTTCGCAGTGCTGTCGCACCAGCAGCTGAAGATATGAGAGCTGGAAAGTTCAGCCAGATAAACCTGGATGCAATGTCCATTCCTCACTATTTTTTGTAGTGTCAACATACAGTCAACTGGCTGCCGCTGCTGTGCACTCTGCCCCGTGGTAGGGTGTGATGCGTTCTGGGAGACTTCTTTAACATAACTGTCATAAACCGAACAAACTATACAAGCAAACTAAAATATCATCCTCAGCCGTGACATATTTGGCAGTAACAGCAGAGCAGGTTTCAGAGAGCTTACAGGGTCTGTAATCATGTGTAATGCTAATTGTGTCTATTTACACAGAGCTCAAAACTGGAAATATGTTACTCGCTCAATGCTCGTGATACAGTTGTTCCAACTAGTGGCCATGCCATGTCTAGCCCATGCCATGCCATGCCATGCCATTTTCTTTCATGACTTCTACATTGGCGTGTACTTATCATTGACCACCCCTACTAATTCACCATGTATAAAGAATTTTAATAGGTTTTATGGTGGCAACCGTCTGTTATCTCTCTGAAATCAAAGTAGTTGAGTCTGTGTGAGGCTGGCAATGTTGTATCACCTTCCAGTCCTGCACTTTTACTTGTGTTCCATGATATCTGTTACGTTCGCAGAACTTAGGCACAGGAGTTGGGCGAGTCTAATGTGCAGAAGGGATTTTTAATGTGCAAAGGTAAGGCAAATCAAATAACAGGGTTCACAAATATTAGAATTAACAGGGCTAGGATCAACAAAGAACAGAACTTCAAGGAACATAACTATACATTAGGACATTAACAACTGGC
>JABJVR010046956.1:0-29648 GCA_025773905.1 Chitala chitala
TTTTTTCCTTTGGAGTTGTCATACAAACCTGACAAACTGCAAAGTTTTTCAAGATCATTCAGAATTAATTTAGCAATAAAATATAATGCAAAGTAGAACTTTAGGTCAATTTTATTGTTGGTGTTAATATCTTATTGTTTTGTATTTGTTTCAAAGGGACATGTGTTTCTTTAAAGTATGTTGCTTTTAAAACTTGGAGTAAAGTGTTTTCATGTAGTTTTGTCTACCCTTTCATATTTTTGTTGATTTTTCACTTATCTCTGTTTATAAGGCTCAGAGTAGAAAGGAAGTTAACATTGGTTGAACTGTCATTTTAGAATGTAAAAATGGTTTCAGTGGTCCTGCTTTTGGGGTGACAACAGCAATATGGCTTCCTAAGAGAAAACACATTTCACTTTACTATTTATATACTTTACTATATATATAGTTATTATAACAGTCTTATAACTTACATCATACTTCATCATGGTGAACTTTTTTATGCTTTGGTGTCATGATTGGACAATTTGTACACAGTCACATAAATTTAATGTCAGTGATGTGAGCAATAGTCAGACTGTAATACAATTTAGTAAAATGTATTTCTTTCCAAATACAAGAACGAGCAAAATCACATAATATTGCTGCTTTGTGAATTTTGAATTATTTATAGATGTGAATGAAACATAATTCACAGTGCAATGAGATGTGATGTACAGCATTAAGCTTCACACCAAACATACAGTTCAAATTTGCAATTGTGTTTTGTAGAACAATTGATGTAAACCAGTAAACAGTAAATGTAACTAAGTACTACTTGTGTTGCCTGATCTGACAGTAAATACTGTTTCCTTCTTTATCATTCAAGCTTGTAAAAGCTATTATTCCTTTTCATGTCATTCTGCTGAAGAATTGTTCAGGGCAGGTGAGTAATAAAGAGGCAGGACTCTGAAGAATGCAATGCTCAAGCCTGAGACCTGGGTTTCAGATAAGATCACTGAACTACACACAATGATCACAGCCTTAATGCAATCACTGTGATAAGGAAG
Organism: Chitala chitala; assembly: GCA_025773905.1. Taxonomy (NCBI): domain Eukaryota; kingdom Metazoa; phylum Chordata; class Actinopteri; order Osteoglossiformes; family Notopteridae; genus Chitala; species Chitala chitala. Next base: position 1,029 of record JABJVR010046956.1, read on the forward strand.
GCCATTTGCACATTCTGAGTTCCACACAGACAGGCTTTCCTCACATAATAACACTATGGGCAGTGTGAACATCTATCTGTTGTCTCACACATCTGAATCCCTGGATTGAATCTTGCCTTCATTAATGAACGGTATTTTGGTGTTTACTTCCTTTGTGCATGTGTGCATTTCCTTTAGGTGCCCTGGCTTATTTTTGCAGACCAAAGACATATAGCTCATACAAAATGGTAACATTTAATTGTTACTGGTTTGGGAGTGTCCTCTACCCTGGGTTTCACACAAAATGATTTATTAAAGTAGTTGATCTGCTGAAATGTAGTTATTTTAATACAGCCTCTAATTTACCCTTGTGAAGGTATAGTATGTGTTAAAATCATGACCATTCAGCTAATCAAGAAACTGGCATCCTAAGGACGTCAATTCAAACCATTGAATTCTCAGAGAAAAAACATTTTGAAAACCAGGGAAAAAAATCATAAATGCAGAAAAGAAGTAACTTTTACTTGTAGGTGTAAAGTGCACCAAGCAGATGAACAGTGTATGTGGGAAACATTTAGGACAGGTGAACAAAGTTGGTTTTACTTGAATAAAAAACATTTTTCATATGCAGAAAATGATTTAGTGTATCACAATAATAATTAAGTTTAACTTAAAACAGATCAATAACATCAAGTCAATTATACTGACTTTAATTGAAGAATTAAAGTCTTTATTATCTCACTGTGTTAGTAGCTCTAAATATGATCATTATGCTCTAACTATTATATTTTATTACTCAAGATATTTTTCTATTTTTAATTTTTTGGTTACTAGGCCGAATCACACAACACTGCAGGCTGTAAAATAATAATTAAAAAAACTGACATTTTCAGTTTTCGATAAAGACTTAAATATCAAACATATTTCATTTTTTGTTAGCTCATAGTTACAGAACAAATTCAAATTAATCTATGATACTTAAATATAATATAGCCAATGTAGTTGTGCCCATTTTAGCTTCCTTTAGCCCTGGACAAAGAACAAGTTGTGCAGTATGGAATTCAGCCAGTGCATACAAGTCTACGGATGGACTTCGCTCTTTGGGTTGTGGGTGTTGTTCATGGACTCCTGATAAAAAATACAGAAAAGAATGGCTCTGATTAGGTTTTCCTGTGAAATGCCATTTAACCAATCTGAAGTTGGTCAGTGTCAATAAATACGTACATAAAAGGGTCAGAACTGTCTGTGAATACCATTTAGAGTAAGGCTGCCCTGTTCCCATATTAGCTGTTTTCTGATCTAGTTCTCATCAACCAGTAAAAACAAACTGAAATCAAGTGACATCATTACATGACTTTTCAAGCTGTTTTTTTCATTTGTGATGTTTAATGCTTAGCCTCAACATGAACAAGTAGGAAAATATTTATAAATACATATATTTGATAAAAAAGAATAAAACATTGTTTTAAAACCAGGAAGAGCTAGTCAAACAAAGTATACACACAATGAGAGAACATGTGATAAGTGCCGTGAATTGCATAATCAGCACTTATTTGATTTTAGGCATGATGAAAACATGTTTTGACACATTACTGAGCCTAAACACTTTTAATATAGCAGAGGAACCTAGTGTCTTGCATACCTAAACTTGCTCATTCTTCTCCTAAACTTGTATTATTCATAAAAGTCCAAAGTCATTAAAAGCAACAATTGGGCCAACAACATTCTTCACTGAAAAAGCATGTAGAACAGTTTTTGTTTTGATTGGTGTTTGAGTTTTATTTTCAAAAGCAGTGGCAAAAAAACATGAGCACAGATGACTTCCTACCTGTAAGTATATAAGCACATTATTAAACTATTTATCAAATCATTGCCTACACAGGCAATACTAATAATTACTGTAAACCAGTGGCAGGATGCTGAATCACTCAGTGGTGAGCACTGTTCTCTCACACCTCCAAGGTCAGGGATAGAGTCTGTTTGTGCGGAACTTGCTTAATCTCCTTAAGCCTGTGGAAATTTTGTCTAGCTTCTCAGATTTTGTCCCACAGTCCTATGATTTGTGGTTGAACAAAATTAGCAATTCTAAATTGTACCCAGTGTATGAATGTGTGTGCCCAATATTGGGCTAGCATTTCATCCAGGTATATCCTCCCATGACCTTTAACTAATTTTTTTTTCCCCATATATACACCAATTAACCATAACATTATGACCACCTGCCTAATATTGAGTAGCTCCTGTTTTTGCCACCAAAACAGCCCTGAGCTATTGAGGCATGGACTCCACTAGACTTCTGAAGGTATGTTGTGGTATCTGACACCAAGCTGTTAGTATCAGATCCTTTAAGTCCTGTAAATGGAGAGGTGGGGCCTCCATGGATCCGACTTGTTTTTTGAGCACATCCCACAGATTCTCAATTAGATTGAGGTCTGGAGAATTTGGAGGCCAAGATAGTACCATAAACTTGTTGTTGTGTTCCTCAAACCATTCTTAAACCATTTTTGCGGTGCGGCAGAGCACATTATCCTGCTGAAAGAGGCCACTGCCATCAGGGAATACAGTTTCCATGAAGGGGTGTACGTGGTCAGCAGCAATGTTTAGGTAGGTGCTACATATCAATGTAACTTCCACATGAATGGCAGGACCCAAGGATTCCCAGTAGAATATTGCCCAAAGCATCACATTGCTGCTACTGGGTAGCCTTTTTCCCATAGTGCATCCTTCTGCCATCTCCCATCACAAACTCTGTTTGTGCTTGCACTAGAGTTTGTTTGTTTGCTTTAGCAAACATTTACATTGCGTATATCTTTGTCAAAAAAAGAAGTAAAAATCTACTATGGGAATTAGGTGAACCATTTTTATTCACATCGGTTTATTTTTAAGGAAGATCAAACCTACTATTTTCAGTCACCTGTTCTTGGATTACCGGCAGCCCAGCATTGCAACGTAAGTAAAAGAATGTCACATACTTATGTCCTGCAGAATGTACATCATTCTGTCCTCCCAACGCAAGTTCTAGTTGTGCTATTTTTACATATAGAATCTGCTTTGTGGTAGTGATGTTGGATGATACAATTTGTGCTTTGGTGGGTAGTTGTTAGCGATTAGTAAACCCAAAGGACTTTTAGATTTGGCTCAGTCAGAGCCTGCCAATTGAGAATTGGTGATACACCCTCCTGGCCTGACTGTCTCTAGTTCGGTGTCAGATCCACCAGCCCTTCAATAAGATTCCTGGGAAACCGTCAGAAGGAGATTTAGGAGCTCAAAGAATAGACCTCCTGCACACCAGTCACCAATTGGTCTTAGTAATAAGTTCTCTGTACTCAACAGCACATCTGCCAAAACAGAAAAAGTGCTTGTTATTGGCAACTCAGTTGTTAGGAATGTTAGAATTCCTCGCCATCACAGGACAGTACATTCTGTTAAATGCCTCCCTGGTGCTAGTTTATGATATACAGGCAAAATTGAATTCAATCTCTAGCAACGAAGTCTTCACCATAATTGTTCGTGCTGGAACTAAAGATATTAGATCTCAACAATCTGAGGTGTTAAAGAGGAGCTTGATTTCTGTGTATTGATGAAGATTCTCAGTCATCTGGGTGGAGCTGTCGGGAAGTTGAATCATGTCAACTGGACTTTTCTTTCATTTCTATGTGCAGTAGAAGTCATAGTATTGATATCTCTTATTTATTAGTGCATCCATTAGGTAATTCCTGCTTTGATCATTTCTTGGTCAATTTTGAGATAAAATTGTCTCCTCTGAAAGAAAAGGTTATTATTACTAGAAGCAGAAAGTATGGTTGGATAAGTCCCATACTATCCTCACTTCACTGGCTTTCTGTAAAGTACAGGAGTGATTTCCAAGTTCTGCTGTTAACTTCAAAGGCTAAGCACCAGTGGATTAATACATATACTCCAAATTATTCCATATGATACCAGAATGTTGCCCTTCTTTCTGTTCTACACATACATAAAAGTACTGGTGCAAGAGCTTTTAGTTATAGAGCCACTAGTCTATGGAATAGTCTGCCTGGACACGTACAGGATGCTGAATCAGTCTCAGTCTTTAAATCCAGACTGAAGACCGACTTCTTTGATTTAGTTTTTCCACCACAGTCTCCACAGCCCACTGTAATTAATACTGCTACCACTGCTGTACATGCTGTACATGGCCTGTACATGCCAATGTGCCTGTGATGTTTTGCTGTAGGTCCGCTAATGTTTGTATAACGTAGTAACCCCTCTCTTCAATCCTTCTTTATCCATATTTGTATTACCATCTGAACGGGATGCCTTGCTAGAGATGCTGACACCCATAGTACCCCCCTCCCCCATGGGGCCTTCACCCAAGGAATGCTTCAAGCCTGCAGAGAGCTGCTCCCACACCTGGAGCATAGAAGGACTCCATAGTGCTATTTACATTCACAGTCTCCATTATACATGTATTCTGTAATGTTAGTATGCTCAGGAGGGGCTGGGCAGCCAGTCAACCTTGGGCCCCCAGAGGTTTTTTTTCTCCACACTGTAAAGTTTTTGGCTTGTTGTCTGGCTTTATCTTAATCTATAACCTCAATCATCTGCCTGTTGTTAACTCTATATTATCTGTAATTTCGTTCTGTAAAGCGCTTTCAGACAACTTGTTGTGAAAGGTGCTATATCAAAATAAACTGAAATTTTAAACTCTTCCCAGGTGAGCAATGAACATGATCTCGGTCATCCACATGATGTAAAAGAAAACATGATTCATCAGACCAGGCCACCTTTCTGCATTGCTCCATGGTCCAGTTCTACTGCTCACACGCCCACTGTAGGCACTTTTGGCAGTGGACACGGTTCAGCATGGGTACCCTGACCGCTCTCACATATACAGCTCCATATGCAACAGCTGCGTTTTGACACCTCCTTTCTATTGGAACCAACATTAACTTTTTCAACAACTTGAGCTTTAGCAGCTCTTCTATTGGATCCAACTACACAGGCCAGCCTTCACTCCCCATGTGCATTAATTAGCTTTGGCTGCCCATGACCCTGTCGTCAGTTCACTAGTATTTTATTCTTGGACCACTTTTGGTCTGTCCTGATCACTGCACAGCAGGAACATCCCACAACTGCAGTTTTAGAGCTGCCCTGACCCAGTCATCGAGCCATCACAATCCTTGTCAAAGTCTCTCATATTCTTAAACTTGGCCATTTTTTCTGCATCTAACACACCAGCTTCAGGGACAAAGTGTTCACACATGCCACACATTCACTTCACCTGTTAGTAGTCATAATGTTAAGGATGATCTGTGTGTGTGTGTGTGTGTGTGTGTGTGTGTCCATTTTATATATATATATATATATGGATGTTTTTGCTGTGATAGTTTGTGTAAATTCTTAATTTTCTTTTTCATATTGGTGAATGCTGTAGGTGGGGGCTATTATCCATCCATTCAGAAAAGTGGTAGAAGAAGGAAGAGGGGTGAACAGGGCAGAAGGGGGGGCAGCAAGGGCTCTTGTGTTAGTGTAAGCATTGGTCGCTATGCATCACATGCAACCTGCAGTAAACCCAATGCATTGAAGTAAACACGGAACATCTGGCTGGGACCCAGAGTGGTTTAAAGAACCTTAATTATAGCCATTGGTTGCATCAGACTACCCATGCTAAATTCAGATTTGTTGACCTCATGAATTGAAATCAAAGTTTTAAATGGAAATGTGTTAAGGTTACATTTTTGTTATAATTTTTTTGAAAAGCAATAATTATCAAAATATATGTAGTGTATCTTTAAATTTTTAATTTACTAAACAAGCCAAATCTTCACCTGTGGTCGTTGAAACCAGATCCCTGGAACAGGCTGCAAGTGGAGCACTTTGGAGCCTGTATGTGAATATCAATCAATGGGCCTCCTGTGAGAGAATTTTCATACAACGATGTCATGGTGACATTTTTTTCAATGGCAAGAAAAATTAAGTGCAACACTGAGGCATGTACACTGTGCTCAGGATCAGAAAATGGGCAGTTTGTTTCTAATTGCGGAGCAGTTCAAATTGCAGTTGTCACCAACTTGAGAGTTTATTATAGTCATACAGTGTTTGATATTTGATATTTCATTATGTGGAATTTTGTCTATAATTTTGTCTATTTTGTCTAATATATATATATATTACGATTGCTCTAACTTCAGTTGTGAAGTAGTGGCTTTGACAGTTATTTGTGTACAATAAACATATCTTATTAATACTGTCCTTGCTTTACTTGACCTTTACATGGAAATTACCAACCAAAAGTTGTGTTGTGCAAGAAATAACAAAAAAAAACCAAATTACCAAAATAAATAAATCACCAAATTTAGTAATGTAAAACCTCTATGATCCTCTAGCCACCATGCCTGAAACATTTTTCTACAGATATTATACACACACGCAATTGGTCACATATGTTTAGAGGTTGTTTTTTTTAAATAGCTATTCAATAATTACTTTTGTATACAACCCTTCGAAAAAGTTAAGACAGTATGTTGAATTTTAAACTAAAACTAAAAGCAGTGACAAGTAAATAATAGTCTTTGACATGACAACAATTTTTAAAAAGTTTTAATAGTAAACAATTTACCACTTTGTAATTTTTCCTTCCTGTTAATAAATTTTTGCCTTCCAGTTAATAAACATTTTGATCCTAAAGACACCAATGTATTATTGAGTTTCAGGTGATATTTAGCCAATTCTTTTTGCAAAGAATTCTTCAGCCGTGCAATAGTGTGGGGACTTCATTGTATTTTGAATTTTAAAATGTGCCAAGTATTCTCATTTCGGGGCAGAGCAGAACTGCAGGCAGGAAAGTGAAGGACCAGCACCCTTTTCTGACACAACATGCCTTTATAATGTGGTTTTGCATTGTTTAGCTTAAATATGCATGGGGAACCATGGAAGTCATGTTGTCTTGGAGACATCATATGATAATCTGTATGTACTTCACGGAATTAACAGGGCCTTCAGAGGAGCCCAATACACTGACACAACCTTGTATGATGACTGATGCTGGCTTTTGGACTTGTTACTGGTAATAGTCTAGATGGTCCTTTTTGTGTTTTGGCCAGGAGAACATATGCATATTACATGTCTTCTAAAAAAGACTTGAAATGTTGATTTGTCCGACCCCAATACATTCCACTGTGTGACAATCCATCCTCGATGCTTCAGAGAAGTCGATAGCACTTGAGGACACTGTTGACATAAGACTTCCTGTTTGCACAGTAGTTTTAACCAGCATTTGTGGATGTAACTGCATACTGTGTTACCTGGTTTGCCAAAGTTCTCCTGAGTACATGTGGTAATGTCACTTCTTGGTAATAAGTGGTTATTGATGCAGTACCATCTGAGGGATTTGAGATCATTGACAGTCTGAGGATTGTGGTCTTACATACTCTTTACGCACCCACATTTCACCAGATTCTTTGAATCTTTAAATTATATTACATACTGTTTAGAGTGAAATAGCCAAATACCATCTAATCTCTATGTGAGCAACATTGCTATTAAACTTTTGAGTGATTTTGTCACACATTTATGGGCACATTGCTGACCAGAGCCCATGTTGATCCTAATGGACAAGGCCTGTCCTGGACATGGCTTTTTAACCAAAACACAAATACAATCACCCGCTAAATATCATATGTTTCAAACCACATTATAATTTATTTCTTCTGTTTTTTTTTTATTTACTCATTGTGTGTGCTAACATGTGTGCTCTGTGCCTAATTTATTTTGAATGTGTTGCAGGCTTTCAATTGTAAGAATGGATGTGTATTTACAAAATCATAAAGTATCCTGACTTAACATTAAATAGCTTATCTTTATGCTGTTTGTGATGGATTACTAGTTAAAGTGAATTAAGAAATTTTCCAAACATCTCAATATTTTCTGAGCTGTGGTTGTATATATCTAGTCACAAAATATTTTGACTTATTTATTTTATACAGAAGTTAATAAACTTTGTTTGTTTCAATACCACCCCTTGTTGTACACTACCACATTAACGTACATGTGTTGTACTGTGTGTTTGTCCTTATTTTTGCACCCCATGAAGCATTCATGCATTTTCTCCTTTTTTCAGAAAAAATGTTGGTCTGTTTCCCACTGTCCTTTAAGAAGCTGTTCTTCACTGTATCATCTTAAGAGATGCCAGACAGAAGCAGCAAAGACAAAACTCAAACAAAATGAAATCAAAAGTTCAGATCCTGAAAAAAACTTTAGTTTTGTCATCAAGTTTGAACATTATAATTAGTCTCTCAAAAGGGTTTGCATATGGACAATTTTAATTGTCACTCTAAAATCATTACTGAGTCATGTTGTTTTTCTCATGCTAATCTAACAACACACTGCAAATCATCTTCCAAGCTCCAGGTCTGCATTTTTGTTTCTGTGTTAATGAAATATGGGATGGATTAGAAATAAATAACATCAATTCTTCTGAGGGGGAGTCTTTATTTTTTTATTTTTACTACTGGTATTTTCAAATCTTTTCCTAACACAGATGTCTTACAAGTTGAGGTGTATTAATTTCTTGTGAGTTCTCCTCTTTCTATGTGTTTTCATAACATTCTAAGCGTGTACATGGGAAGAGACAAGAGTTTGTCTGCTTCCTCTTTTCAGGTGTTGTTATTTAGTTTTGGAGAACCATTTAAGCAGTGATGAATATGACAACTATTCTGTGCATCTTCAAGCACAACATCAACAAAGCTCTATTTTTAATATAGAGGATTGGCAGGCCTTCCACCCCTCTCTCTCTCTCTCTCTCTCTCTCTCTCTCTCTCTCTCTCTCTCTCTCTCTCTCTCTCTCTCTCTCTGTGTGTGTGTGTGTGTGTGTGTGTGTGTGTATCTTTCTCTCTCTTCCTTTCACTCACTGCTTTAGAAAACCAAATAAACATTCTGAGAGTCTTAATGTTTGTATGAATACAGCCATTTCCAGTCTACATATGCATGTTTTAGTGTAGATATTTATAAACACCTTAAAGTCATTTTTGAAAGTTATCCGACATAACAAGGTAAGGTTTTTCTCTCTCCTTCTTCATTCTCTATGCATGTTCCTGGCAGATGGGTAGAAACCACTACTGGGGTAACTTTCCTGGATCCACAGAACTCTGCACAATCAGTCCTTTCATAGGACCAAAAATTCAGCCCCTGGCTCCTTCCAAGTCGTTAGGCCGCAGGGAGAGTTTGTCTGTCCCTTGCATTCGTTCTCCTTCAGCCCATTCATTTACAAAGCTACCATTTTACAGGTTTAAATTTAGAACACCTTCCTTCCAGTGCTAACCATTTTTTAGGTGGCTGGGCTCAAATCTCAAATGGAGTAATATAAAAAATTAAATGCCATACTATATGGAAATAAACAGGAAAAAAGTTTTCAAAATAGCTAAAAAATGTGTGGCTAGAATGGTTCCTTCATTACTTTCAGTTAACAAAATATGCATGTTACTAAATTATGTGAGTTTAGTGTAAAACAAAGACTGGGGAGACATTTAGTTTGGAATTCATAAAGCAGTAAAACAAGTTAATATATACCTAGTATTTAATTTTTTTATGGTCAAACAATTTTACATTAAGATTTATAGGGCAAAATACAGCTGTGCATGTCCACAACGTTGAAAATACAAAACCTTTAGTTTTTTCATTTAGTGATTTCACATTTTTTCTTAAATCACTTGAGTTGTACAATATCACATATGTAAATGCAGCAGACGGCACAATTGCTGTAACATTCTGGACAAACTTGTACTTTGCAGAAAATTGAAGGACAGGATGAATATTGTGGAAGCCTAATAGCCTGTTTTGTAAGATGTCTTCCATCCTAGCGTGACTAAAACATTTTTTCTGTACTTTCTGACTTTCTCTGGACTCATTCATGATTCTCCCACTCAGAATTCCAACTTTTCCTCTCTTTTGAATTTCACTGTTACGCTAAAAGCATACGAGAAAGGTTTGATAATCTTTATAAGTAAAAAATTTACATTTTAAATGGAAACCCAAACATTAGTTTAGTTGAATGTAATTATACAAGTGTTTAACTTCATTCAGTTTTCATTGTAAAGACTAAAACTGCACATATATATGATTCTGTACAAAAAAAATATATATATATTTTTTTTCTGATAGAATTTTTTTTTCTGATATATCTTAGACTTACCTAAAGTAACATTATTAAATGTATATAGAAACAATAAAGAATAAAGATAGTCATAAGAATGATGATCCCACGGCAAAATAAATTAACTTTTTTAAGAGCTTGGATAACCTGTTTGCCAGGCAAATGTATTGATGATATTGATGTATTTTCTGAAATTGGGAGAGGGGGTTTTCATCTTCAGGAGTGTGCTGCATGTCCTCCAGTTCCCAGGACACAGCGAAAGAGGAGGAGCACACATGTTGGCATGTCTGGGAATATCAGGGAGGTGCGGCGTATGTGGGGAGGCACAGTTCCACTTTCACTGCAAGCCCCTTGTTCTTTCAGGCAACCACAGTGGGGGAGGGATGAATTTAGACCCCAGCTGGAAGGGACAGTGGTGTAGTGTGAAAACAGAGGATGTGTGTAAGAAAAAACTTTATGGTAAACAGATGACAACATTTTTACCTTTAATTTCTTCAAAAGTGCAAACATTCTGTGTTATACAACAGGTTAACAATTTCAGTGCTTTTAAAACTGTGCTAGTATTATCTCTATCTATATTTATAAATAAATATATGTTTGTGTGTGTGTGCATGTGTGTATAATAATTTCAAAATTCAGTTAATAAATTTTCCTTTCACTATTTATTAGGATTCTTGAACAAACCGTAAGCTCTATGCAATATTTCACAGAACAATTATAAAAGAAGGCCTCAGAAGTTTCTCAATGAACAAACTGTGCTAGTTAACTTTGCAAATCCTGCAACAGACACTGAGTGTTAGATTAAAAGCTGTCAGCTTCACTGAGCACTGCTTGAACTTGCTCAATGAAAGGGTCCCTCAACACTGCAGCGCTGAAAGCATGGGCAAAAAAAAAAATGTGTTAGCTATGAAGAAAACATTCACAGTACAGTCTTACCAGCAACATCTTAACTTCTATGAAAACATGCAGTGTATGAATTAGATAGCTTATTCACAGCTATGCCCCTCTGTGCCCCCACTCTCCCTACTGGTTAATCTCCACCCCTTTTTGGCTTTCATTTAAACCAGTTCCTTGGGGTGTTTCATTAGGACTATTGAAATAAAACTGTGAACAGTCTGCTGTTTTTATGTTCACAAAACAGACACATACACATATATGAACACACATTAGGTATTAATGTATATTAAAACACATCTGTGTCATCTGTGTACATTTCTCCTTTTACCCCCAACAACTTCTGTTAAATTTATTTTCCTCAGGGTCTTTCATTTGAAAAGGTTTCTTTGTGAATGTGATCTGTAAAACTTCAGATTTGTGACTTCATGTTTATATTGATTCACTTAAATAAGTATTTTTATATCAGGGTGCTTCTGATTAAGGATCTTTGCAAAATACAAAAAGAAAAACACATTTTTTAAAAGCTTATAAATCTGGAAGAAACCCTTGAAATATCTTTTCTGTTGCTTCCCAGTGTTCTTATGGCAGCCTGATTCAGGTACGTTGTGACTGAGCACTCTCATAGTTAATGAATAACGCGGAGCCCATGCAGCCATGATGAAACACTCACATTTCCCTCCAATTATTCATCTCCTTTGTTCAGCAGCCTGTGCTGTTTGCTCACAGCCAGGGTGCAGAATAGAGACCAGGGGGTGGGTGGATGGAGTGTTCCAGAAAAGGAGTTTATCTGAAGCACTTCCAGCTGTTTGCCTGCCCTGTTTGCTCAGTGTGATGGCTGGGTGGGTCACTGGCAGCACTGAGCGGATGGGACAAACTGAGCCTGGAAGGAGGGAGCAGCCACAAGATTGTGATCCTGGTGTGCTCCACTGTGTGACTGCACAGACAAACACCTGTTTTATACATCACCCAAAAACATCTGCTAAATTGAGACACTGAGTATACTTCGTTCACCTTTCTCAAAGATGGAAGCCACTCACACACATACATGTATACTCCAAATTTTATACATATAACATGCAGTTATATATTATTTTGTAATGCATAGTATAGCATCGTCTGACTTTGAGATAATATATAAATATACGTATATGTAATTACCCATTATACAACACACATGACAAGCGAATTTTAAAAATGTGGATATAGCACTGTGTAAGGAAAGTGACTCAATTTCATACCACTTGATAAAAAGTAGATATAGTTGCTGATTAAAACATGAATGTTCTCTGCAGGTTTTTGTGTGAATACAGATACGGCCTCTAAAAGCGAACCTGGGGGAATTTTTAGTACTGAACAGACATACCGCAGTAGTGCTCTCAAGCAGGTCTGTGCTAATGTAGCTAGGTTCTCAGAAATTAGTGACTATCACTATAGTACCAGGCAGTGCCCACCAATCTTGATAATTAGTGTAATAAAGTAAACACAATAGAAGGGGCAGTGCCCGGGCCAAATGGTGGCAGGTCGGGATAAAGGTAGATCACACACCGGCAGACAAATATGCTTTTCATTTGGGCTTATATAATGAAAACTACATTGAACAAAAAATACTCAATCTTATACATTGAAGTCAGTACTCAACAATTTAAAAAATGAATTAGTTAATGGAAATCTGATAGCTGACTTTGACTTAATAGGGTTTCTTAAACCTTGTTCATATTACCCCTTTCTTGAAGACTTTAGATCATTGTCCAATTCATGCTACATAACTGTTAGCTGACAGTGTATGGTGAAGTCACACATGCCACAATACATTGGCAATGTAGTGCTTCACACAAGATCTCTCGTCAGGAGAAATCTCAAACAATTGACACTGAGCGCTGAGCTTGTGTGAAGAAGGTTGTTTCCATCTTTCGACAATGTGGCAATTGCGGATGTTGTTTTTAGCACTTTTAAGAATTATGGTATAGTTTAGTCAGTCAGTCACCCTTTATACCACTTATTCCTGGTGAGGGTCACAGGGAAGCCTGGAGCCCATCCCAGAACACATAGGGCACAGGTATAACTAATTTCTTGTTAATATTTTCAGTCACTGCTTTTGATAAAGCAGTTATGAGTCATTAAGACTTTGCCATTTTTGCTGTTCATTAATTAACATGCATTCATTGCTTTGAGGCACACTGGTGCGAAAGGCGCTATATAAAAATTTATTGAATTGAATTGAAATTAATCAATTAACAATTACTGATTTGAACCATACCAAACTATCCAGAATTTTTCTGAACTGATTCTGCAATTAGAGGAACATTGTAATATTTTTGTTACAGATGTTAAAGCACAAGATTCTCACTTTTACCTTTCTTTTTTGGAACACTCATTTTTTTCTCAATAAATTAAGACAAAGACAACTAAGGGCAGATATGCAGATTATCAGGAAGAATGGAAAGACACAACAGTGTAATTGATGTTTAATTTAGATGATGGTCAAATTAAATTGAAAGAACTGGCTGAAACAAAAACTTGCACCCACTAGGGCCCCCTTGGTCCATGATTGCCCACCTCTGATATAGAGGCTGCAAGTTCTTAAAAATAAAAAAAAAGTGAGAGAGGGGGTGTTATTAAATAAAATTTTAATGTAGTGTTGAAATTCAGATGGCATTCATAACAAACACAATACAATCACAAACTGCATGTTAAAACTAAATAATCTTTACTGTTTTAGCTATACAAAGCAGTGTCATTATGTGTTATTAAACTACTCGTCTTGCTTTTCTTTTCCTGACTTTGCACTGCTAAATATCACTAGATGGTTTTTTGCCTCCGTTTTCATCACTGCAGCAGTTACCAGAGTCGCCTGGTTTTGGTAAATTAAAGCTGCACAGTGTGCTGTCTAGACTAGAAAATGTATTTATTTAATTCAGTTTGACAAGCAGTATGAATAGAATGTGCAAGAGATTTAAATACGTATGATCAGAGTGGGGAATATCAGAAGTAGAAGCAAGAAATCTGTTGCATATTTTTTTCTCAGTGATTATTCCTGGCATCTCGTATTTTGCTCTCATAGGCTGCTGCTCACAGGCAGTCACATGTCCAAATTTCAAACAGGCTGGAAATCTCCCATTTGTCAGCAAGCTCATTCTGTTGCTTTTTAGACCAATTTCCACTGAAAGATTACCTTGGATGTGATCAGACGAGAGCATGCTCACAACTGCTTGTGATTGCTGGCCTGTGTCAAGAAACGGTCAGCAACCGGTATGCAATTAGAAAACTGTGTTGTGTGAATTTGGCTTTATACACATATACCCAGAAAACAAGGTGGGTAAAAGTGGTGCATATTTTTCACATTAGTATTTGGTGTGAGCACTATTTGCTTGTAGCAGCATAACACATCTCCTTTGAAGGATTTGATCGGATTGCCAGTTGTGGCTTGTGAAATGTTGTTCTGTTGATTTAGCATTTGTGTGAGGAGCTAGAATGTGTCATTTTGTGTGAATCCACATAATCACAAACATTCTGCATGGATAACATGTATACAGGGCATATAAAAATAGGATCAGTCTGAACTACCAGGAACTGCAGAACTGAGCAACACAGGGTTGTGCATGAAAGGACAGATGATGGTGGTGAATGGATGGTACATCAATGGGCCTGAGTATGTTATCACTGCATATCCACATTCAAATTTCCATTGATGAAGATCACTTGGGTTTATTGTCCAAAAGACATGTCTGCCCTCACCAAAACCTCACCACCACCACAGGCCACTCAGTTCACAACAGTAGTATCAGGAAAACACTCATCTACACAAGAATGTACATGATGGATATTTGCTTGGAGTAGTTTAAATCAAAATTAATTTGTGAAGAGGACTCTAAGAAACTCACATCAGTAATGTCACTGAACTACATTAAACCAATGTCCTTATAAAAACATAGAGCAGGCAAATTACCTTCCTTAAGATAATTCTTGTCTGTGCAGAAGTTCGTTTAAGTGTGCAAATCAATTGTTTCATCGGCAGCATGTGTGGCTGGTCTTAAAAAATCCCACTATAGCCTGATATGGTGGTCCTCGCCTAGCATGCTAACACATGGTCTGTAATTGTGAGCCTTTAACAAACTGCCACAAGCTGTGAAACAGTGTTGGAGGTGGATTTTGGTAGAGGAGCAGAGTGATTTATGAAGGTCATGGCAGCAGTTCTAGTTGACATTCCTGCAGCATGCTAATAGCAGGATCCTCTGAAACATGACTTATATGGGTCATTGTGCTTTTTTTACCACTCCGACAATAAGATAGCCCTGTGGTGTGCTCATGCTGCTCATTTAACATGTAAATATACCACACCAGCATAACGGATAGATTGTCATTAAATTTAGAACAAAGAACATAAATTATTCATTACTTAGAAAATTTAAAAAGCTCTATACTTTTTTGTGCCTACAAAAGTCCTGAAGGCCTGAAAAATCCAGTTGTACCAAACTGGTGCAAAATGGGAGCAAGAATAGTAAGGTTATATTTTTGTTCGATGTTTTGTGTAGGGTTCATACTGATTTTTTTAAAACACTGATATTAGAAAATTTTTAGTTTTCAGTTCTATAAGTTATCATGTCAACTCCTCCATATTACCCAGTGATGAACATAAATGATAAAATGAAGAAATTGTTTCAGTGTCATGGTAATTGAACAATTATAATTTCATCCATCCATCCATTCATAATACCACATTATCCAATTCAGGCTTGTCGGAAGCCTGGAGCCCATCCCAGGGGGCACAGGGCAGGGGACAACCTGGGTGGGATGCCAACCCACTGCAGGATAGCATAATTCCATTATATAATAAATCTGCCCATGTAGTACAGCATGTGTATTCCTACGCTCAGAGTGACCCTGTGACCTCACACTTCAACATGGTTGGTGTGAATCCAGCCCCAGTCGTGTGTGTGTACAATTTGCACTGTTACAATGTTATTTTCCACTCGTTCTCCAAAGGTGTACAGTTTAATTGAAACAAGCAGATTCAACACTACTCTTTTTGAGCCACTGTGGAAGTTAATATGTGTATACCCTAATGTACAAGGTTAGTGATTTTGAGATATAGGAACTCACTGCCGACATAATGAAGTTGTATTAAACCAGACCAATGGGTTAATAGACATAGATGGGTAATTTTGTGCAAAAAAAAAAAAAAAAAAATTAGAGCACACATTTTGTGTTAAAGACCCTTTATGCATTTTTTCCACTACATCTCCTTAGAAGTTATACTTTTTACCTTTATTTTTAGCTGTTGTGCCATTGGCATACTTGGTTTAAAGTAGCCACGGCATTTTTTGAACATTATCAAGGTAACAATGATGTATTATATTCTTATAGTATCACTAGGTGAGACCTTAAAACCATAAAAAAGAATGAAGAGGGGAGATGGGAAAGGGAGGTGTGCTGTGTCTTTACAGGACAAATAAAGCTGATGGCATCCAATAGCAGCACGGGGAGGCCTTTATGTTAGAATTTGAGTCATTATTTGAATGCAAACGAATGAATGATTGCCCTGTATTTGTCCAGGCATAGTGGCAAACCCTCAGTGTAGATGCAGGTGGGACAACAGCTGTTATCACAGTTACATTAAGTAGACAGAGGCCCAAGCCCCAGGGAATCCACAGGCTCAGTGAAAGACACAGACGCTGTAAAGTGAACTGTTGTGTGTAAACTGGGATTACATAGCAGTTCAACCTTCTCAGGCTCCACCTTATCACCCCACCTACCTGGCTGCTCAAATTGAGACACAAAAAAGATTCCATGCATCCAGGCTGAGTAACTGACATGTGCTCCCACGTCACATCTGAGATGTTTGTACAGAGAAACAGGAACTGAATATAATAATGAACTGCTTTGGGCATGACATTATCACAACATGGAACAACATATAATGATTATATTTTTGTAGGTGCAGCAGTACTACTATAACGTCTGCCTTAAATTTTGTTGAAATATCGTTACCACAATTTTATAATATACACCAGTCAGCAGTGGTGCACTACTGAATAATTAATCTCAATTTAATGTCTTGTTATCCTGAAACACAAATTTTTACATAAGTAATGTACACAAAATCAGAACTATTAAATAAAATCTAACATAGAAAGTACAAATGACAGTATTGTAATTTTCCAAAAACAGATCATACTGATATCTGTTCATTACATTTGTATTGTCTCAGTAATTCATGAAAATAATCTTAAATTTGATTAAATGAAATTTTAACAGTTTTAAATTTTAATGAATAATATACAATATTTATTGTATATTATTGAAATAATTTTAAATTATGTTGTGAATTACAGGTATTTGAAAGGCAGCATTGTCCTGCTGTTCTTATGATTCCAAAAAGCTTTTAATGTGAATGTATCACTCTGTTTGTTTGATATTGTGCCATGTTACTGTCCAGCTGAATTTTAACTGTACATAGCTGTTTATACATCCTAAAGCAGTCCTGCTGCTCGGTGAGTTTGTTTCACACTGACAATATACGTAAACATGCACACCGTGTGAGATTACACAACAAACTAGGTTTATACCAAATGCAGTACAAAAAATTTGCACAAAAAATCTAGTTAGTACAAAAATTTAGTTTGTCTGACCACAAATTATTTTACCCCATGTCTGTACAAAAGCCTTGGTGATTTCAGTTTAATTCAGACACCACACATTTGAGTATCATTATGTATGTGGCTTTGATTTTTTTCTGCTTTTGCACATATACATTCTTTGTTGAATATAAATGTTTATAGTTGTATTGTATTGTATTTAATTATATAGTCATTATCAGTTACTGTCATTACATAACAAATGCCTGAATGAAACATAGTATAAAAATACATGAAATCAGTTTGACATGTTTTACATGTTTCTGAGAGCTACTTGCAGAATAACAGGATGAATAAAGAAATGCCTGTTATGTTCAGGAGATCCTTTTTGTTCCATCCTAGTGGCCTGTCACTAGGAGAGGCACAGCGATTCTATACAAATGCTATAGAACTTTCTGTCCCATAGGTGGAAAAACCAGCCCAGCTTGTTTGTCTTCTGTTGCTTGTCTTTCCTAACAGCTTTTCTGATAGAGCTTTTTTAAAGTCACATTTCATCTTATAAATCAAACGTCTCTCACCTTTGCAGTTTGATACTTATGTTACATTTCATGATATATTTCAACAGTCTAAAGAATAGAAATACATCAAAATGTGCAGGATTAATGTGTTTATTGTTGATACTTTAAATGTTTTGTGATCTTTGATATAGAACTCTACATTCTCAGTGTAAGAGGCAAGACACAAGCCCTACTACTATTCTCCAATGGGAGCACAGTAGTGGGTTTTTTCTTTTTCTTAATCTATCAGTCTCAATGTTGGCCTGGCCTCAGTCCAACAGATAAAAGAGCCACATACCACATTTATTAATGATTGGTGAACTCCTGCTAAACCACTAATGACTAAGGAATATGCTGAAAACTAATGAAATATAGCTAATAACACAGAGAAAATATTCTGACAATGTATAAGTAAAAAACAAAAAATATATTTTATCAATCTAAAGATGGTTCAGCACTTCCAAACATAGTTTTAAATGTTAAAACGGAAAACTAAAACAAAATCTAACCAGACCTGGACACTGGAGGCATATAAGAAACACTATATTTGAATGCATGCTTACGATTTTGAAATACTCATTTAAACTAGGAAGCCAGAAATACAGAGGAAATGTAAAAATAATATTAAATGTTGTATACTGTCTGTTAAATGTGAAGCATTTAAATGATTACTGTACTCTTAAACTACATGCATGGCATATGAAGGCCCATGCCCACTCATTTCCCTGTCCACCGCCTTGGTCCTTCAATGCATATCTGCTCTATTCTCTGGCTTACAGTTGCTCCTGGATAAAAGGAAGTATTGGTTAATGAGTAGCTTTTGTTGTTTTGGGGCCTGCTGCAACAGGTGTGGAGGCCAAGGACGAGAACAGATAAGGAAATAAGTCAGGTTTAGAGAGAGAAGAGGAAACAATTTGTAAAAAGGGTCCACAGAGTTGCCAGATGCCACGTATCGCCCTATGGATAGGCTGTGACCCCTGGCTGACCATCTCTGTCCAATGGTTAACCCAGGCCACTAGGGTGAACAGGGCAGGCAATGATAAGTGTCTAAAGTCTGACTTTCAGATAGAGTTGCTACTGCTGTATCTAGTTATCTTTGACCTCTGAACTCCAGGTCCTATATTTCACCTCAAACAGTTAAATGTGAACATTTAGTGTAGACAGAGATTTTTTTGTGAATGTTATAGAGATTTTGATAAATATTGTAAGACCTTTTGTTTGTGTCTTTAATTTAAAAGAAACTGGAATTCATCCAGATGAAAACTAACTAACATAAAGTCCTCTTTAGCTGTTGAAAAAATAACATACTTTCACAAACTGTTATCTTCAAACTATAAAACTAACAGCACATCTGTATACACATATATGCAGTAAGATCAGTTTTTATATACCTACTTTCTGAAGCCACTGTATTTTTTTTAAACATGAACAATATTTTCACAGAGCTGTAGATGAAGTGTCAGTCAAACAGAAGCTCCTTAAACAGAATATACATTTTTAGGAACATATCATTAATGGTGGAATATTAACTCATTTTAAAATTTTCATTCTTCCAGTGCAAGGAAGGTTGTTTACCTCAGGCTATGGATGGTTTCTTTACTGCACTGTGTCGCACTGCCAATGTAATTACACACGTCGAAAAATTTGTTGGTACCCTTCCATTAAAGAAAAAAAAAAACACAATGGTCACTGAAATAAACTGAAACTGAAAAAAGTAATAAAAATTGTTTAATTAACATCTACTAATGAAAGTCAGACATGGCTTTTAAATTGTGATTCAACAAAATTTTTTTAAAAACCAAACTAATGAAACTAGCCTGGACAAAAATGATGGGACCCTTAACCTAATGTTTTGTTGCACAACCTATTGAGGCAATCACTGTAAACAAGAAATTTCTGTAGCTGTCAGTGACACTTCAGCACCTGTCAGCAGGGAGTTTTGTCCACTCGTCGTGAGCAAACTGCTCCAGCTGTCTCAGGTTTGAAGGCTGCCTTCACCAGCCTGTGTGTTTTAGCTCTTTCCACAGATGTTCAATAGGATTTAGATCAGGGCTCACAGAAGGCTGCTTCAGGACAGTGCAATGTTTAGTTCTTACCCATTCTTTAGCTGTGTGATTTGGGTCATTATGCTGTTGGAAGACACATGACCTGTGACTCAGACAAAGCTTTCTAACACTGGGCAGAATGTTTGACTCTAGAATGTCATGACAGTCTTGAGATTTCACTGTATGCTACACAGTTTCAAGACACCCTGTGTCAGACACAGCAAAGCAGCCCCAGCACATAACTGAACCTCCTCCATGTTTCACAGTAGGTACAGTGTTCTTGTCTTTGAAAGCTTCATTTTTGCATATGCGAACATACAGCTGGTGCAACTTTCCAAAAAGCTGCAGTTTGTTTCATTTGTCCAAAGGACATTCTCCCAGAGGCTTGTCAATATGAATTTTGGCAAATTCCAGTCTGGCTTTTTTGTGTTTTGCTGTCAAAAGTGGAGTCATCCTCGGTTGTATTCCATTAAATCCACTTGCTCACAGTGACAGACAGTGCGATTTGACCTTGACCTTGGAGTTCACCTGGAATCTATTTGAACGTTTTCCTTGGTTTTTTGATTACCATTCATATTATCCTTCTGTTTAATTTCACATCAATTTTCCTCTTGTAGACACATCCAGGGACATGGGCTACAGTCCCATGGATCCTAAACTTCTTTTCAATTTTTGTAACAGTGGTCACAGGAATATTAAACTGCTTGGAGATGGTCTTATAGCCTTTACCTTTAACATGCTTGTTGATAATCCTTCTTTCTGATCTTAGACAACTCTCTCCTTTGCTTTTTGTGGTCCATGTTTGGTGTGGTACACACCATGACACCAAACAGCAGAGTGACTACTTTTCACCATTTAAATAGGCTGGCTAATTGATTGCAAGGTGGAAGACACCTCTGATAATTACAGGACACACTTTATCATGTCACGATGGTCACATAATTTTCAATCTTTTCTTGGGGTTCCATCATTTTTTCCAGGTTCATTAGATTGGTGTTTAAAATTATTCAGTTGAATCACAATTCAAAAGCAATGTTTGATTTTCACTAATAAATGTTCATAAAATTACTTTTGTCAGTTTTGAGTTATTTCAGTGGCCATTGTGGATTTTTCTTTCTTTGTCCACATGTGTATGGAGAGCTTTAAAACTTAATAGGTTGGGATATTTCATCGCATGTTCCCCCTCTGATTGTCTTTTCTGTCAGATTGAGCAATTAATTGCCTAATATCCCCCATCTCCCCTTCTGTACTCTAGACTTTTATCTGCCAGCCTTCATCTGGGTGAACAAACTGTTCTACGTTCCCATCATCCTCTCTGGGACCAGGGTCACCAGGTCCAAATCTCCAAAAAACATTCTGTTTCCGTTTTAACCCTTCAGTTGAAATCACACACTGTACCTTTAAAGATTTAGCTCTGTGTTTTTCTCTGGATTTTTCAGTCATATAGTTGAAAATTAGTGTGACCCATTTCATACAATGTACACTGTGTTCTGGCTCCAACTAGAACTTGAATCTGTGCCTCTAAACAACAACATACTGTATAATTATTGATCAAAAGTACTAGTCTCACTTTTAATTTCGTTCTTTGTAATTTTTATTTTCTCTTAATTGATTAAAATGGTTGCAAATAATCAGGAAGAATGAAAACAGGCAAAGATGTATTTATATTTAATTAAAATAGTGAATTCAGATTAAAGTGAATGAATTGGTTGTAAGAAAAACATGAACCACTATGACCCTCCAGGATCATGATTTATCACCCCTCAAAAACATTTATGTAACAATGCAACAACTGATCTTTATACTATAAATACACACACACACGTACACACACACACATACCTGGAGAACCATAACATTATAACTACCTCTCTAATATGCTGTTGATCCTCCACATGACACCAAAACAATCTGACCCTTTCAGGTCTGGACTCTGCAAGACATCAGAAGATGCCCTGTGCTATTTTCCAGCAGAACAAAGCCCAGAGCATCACACTCGCTCTGCCAGGTTGTCTTTTCCCACATTGTATCCTAGTGAGTGCCATCACTTCACCAAGTAAAAAGTGCACAGGTACCTGGCCAACTACATGATGTAAAACAAAACTACCTGGTATATTTGCTTGTGTATGAACAATATGGCAGTTTTACCAAAGGGATGCCCAAACACTTTTCAATTAGCTGTATATAAATTAGATTCAAATTCTGAATACAATATAATCTTGCTCCATGATGAAAGTTTGTATTTCTGTTCTGACATTACAAGAATCGAGTAGCAATAGATGTGTCAGCTCTTTATACACAGGTGGGTCAGGTACACAGCCCACACCTAAACAAATGATTTCTGTTTCTCCTCCACCTAGTCTCAATTTAACAATGGCTCTCAAACCTCAGGATTAGCTACAGGTATACTATGTTGTCTTAATATCAGTGGTCTGTAGATTGGAAAGGTTGTTTCATATGAGTAAAATCTAGGGAAAAAAACAGCAATTAAATGTACAAACAAAATGTTGGCAGTATCCTGTCTGTTGGTTTATATTTTATCTATGAGGTTAAACTAGATGATTATTTCATTTTTTTGCACAATGTTGCAAAAGTAACCTGAAATCTAAATGTACCCTCATCCTCAATATAACCTAATTACTGCTTCTGATTGGTTTCAAAACAACAGTTCAAAACTGCACACAACCTTTCTAATGGTTGCCATTTTATTTTCTATAACTTTATTACTAGACAGTGTTATTTTTATTATTAGCAATCCTTGGGCCGTATTCGCAAATCGTCTTAGAATTCTCTCAGTGAGCTCGTATCTTAGCCTAAAAAGTCCTAGCTGGGAGTTCTAGACTAAAAGTGATTTAGAAAACTTCTCAGAACAACTCTGAGTAAGGAGAGTAAAAAAAAAACCTTTATCTTAGTGAGGGGTGTGGTTGACCCTGTTGCTAGGGATGATGCAGCATTTCAACGATTGTGATTGGTTGATCAAAAGCTATCTGTAAAGGTTTTAAAATGCACTCTTGGTAAAAATAGAATATATGATAATAGAATGGACAGTGAAATCATAAATGTTTGAATTAAGAAATTGTATAATCATGTATATAGGCTACTTTATGCAAAGTTTCTGTTAGGCTAAATTTATTAAAGTTAATTAAAACAGCCAAATGTTGAAAATGTGTCTACTTTGGAAGCAACCAATTTCCACGCAGTACTGTTGCATTTTTCCATTTGCCAAATACCTCAGTGTTCACTTTCATTTCTGACGTTATGGCATCACTACATTGGGTGGGAGATGTGAGCTCATTTTTAATAAGTTTGATCACAAACATCCCATCGCAATCTAATAGTAGCGTTTAATTAACTCACGATCATTCAGTGTTTGGAGAATATTTCTTCTTTCTGCCATTTTGTCCTCTGTCAAAGAAACTCTTAAGCCTCTTAAAAGTCCTCCTCTCTACACTAAACAATTTTTACCTTAGGAGCTGTTTTTAGGGCTAAAATGTTTCGTGAATCATTTTTATCTTTACTTAGTCCTTAATTTAAGGGGAAATTCTAACAAAGACATCATCATTCTCAGAATTTAGGAAGCATTGTGAATACGGGCCCTGGTGTTTAACAGGTGAACAGCACCTCTCTTGCCAAGAAACATACTATTTGATTTATTGCAAGATTTGAAATATATAGGACAATGAGCATCCCTGGGGGTCCAGAACTCCCAGATTAAACATTTAGACCCCCTGAAAGCCTCATGTTCAAAGGTTTTTAAATCCCATAATGTCTAGGAAAAAGTGTGAAATATGACTTGCTGCTTTTTTCAGTGTTACTTTGAAAACAGTGAGCTTCTATTTTCATTTCTGGTTCAGCGGCATTAACACTGCAACAAGTGGGCCAACTGCACATTTTGATGGAGAGAGACACCCATCCATTATCTTAACCACATATTCCTAGTGAGGGTCACAGAGAAGCCTGGAGCCCATCCCAAAGCACATAGGGCACCAGGCAGGGGACACCCAAGGCAGGGCACCAACCCACACACACACACACACTACAGGTAATGTGGACACACCAATCAACCTAACCTGCATGTCTTTGGACTGTGGGAGGAAACCAGAGCACCCAAAGAAAACCCACCAAGCACAGGGAGAACATGCAAGAAACTCCATGCACACAGACCCAAGGCAGGAATTGAACTCTAGGCCTGGAGGTGCATGGCAACAATGCTAACCACCACGCCACCTTGCTGCCAAGAGGGACACCCATAACAGCAATATGGTAACTACAAAACCACATGTACTCACGCAAACATTCAGAATGACATACATGAATGCATCCAGATTTACATACACATTGTGATGGTTGAACTGGCAGCCCCTTTGGGTGGCCACACCTCCTCTTTCGCTTTGTCCTGTTTCGTTCTTACCCGGTTTCATTTCTCTTGTCTAGTTTTATTGCTACTTCTAAGGTCTCTAGTTTCTTCCATGTCTAGCCTGTTAGCATTGTTTTCATTCCTCACACTTCTGTTTCACTGAGTGCACCTCTTTCTAGTTTCTTGACTACTTTGTATTTAAGACTGCTGTCTCCTTTGTTCTGAGCCTTTTGTTTGGTCCCTTGTGTTTTCCTGTTGTACCTGTGTTTATTCCTGATGATTGCCTACTTGTTGTTGTTGTTCTGTTTCCATTATGTTTCCTAGTCCTGCCTGTCTCCATAGTTCTATTTTGTATGCACCTCCTTTTGGTTCCCCTTGTCTCATAATAATAATATGCCTTGCAACTAGTCCTTCCCTGTTTCACCTGCATTGGTTTCCAAAAATTTACACATATCAAATCCTTTCATACATGTATATCTTTTGAAATTATTTGGTACGTTTATATTTTATCATTGTTTCAGTTTCTGTCACCATTACTTGTAGTAATCAAATGCGCAAGACATTCATTTATTTTCCACACTGCCTGTCCTGTTAAAGTTTGCAGGAAGCCTGAAGCCCATCCCAGGAGACACAGGGCACAGGCATGGGACAACCAGGGCAGGGTGCCAACCCACCGCAGGGCACACACACCCAATTTGGAGACAGCAAACAGCCTCGTTATAAATTTATTAATTACCATTATAAAATGTAAAACACACCATGCATGAAAAATGCCATCTCAAGTTAATTTCTGTTTATATGTGCAACAAAAACACATATCATAAATGTAATCCTTGCCAACGACAAGAGTCGATCCACTGACTCGACAAATATGTCTTCCAGCTCTCAAAAAAAGCACCAACAATCATCTTCTATACTGTTGTATCCTGTTAAGGGTCATGGGGAAGCCCAGAGCCCATCCCAGAACACATAGGGCACCAATCCACACACAATGGGAAATTTGGACACACCAATCAACCCAACCCACATGGCTTTGGACCATGGGATGAAACCAGGGAAAACACACCAAGCACAGAGAGAACATGCAAACTCCATGCACACAGACCCAAGGTGGGAATCAAGCCTCAGTGCTAACCACCACACTACTGTGAAGCCCACATTTGCAGGGTAATTTAGCTCAATTATCTATTAAAAAGTAATTTTATTTACAGAAGGCACATACATTAGCATTTACATAGTTTGTTTTTGCTCATATTGTGTTTTGAATTCTCTTGGTTTGATACATCATGAAGCATGCTTTACATTTTAGATTATAGTGCATGCATAAACATTATAGATGTTTATGCATACACCCTTCTGGTGAAATAGGTAAACAGTTGTGTACAGTGTGTTTCTGTTCCAACAGTCTGGTTCTTAGTTTAACCCCTTGTGTTAGTCATCTGCCTCCTGTCAATAAACCTCCCTTTATACATAGTGGACCTCACCTCTCTCTCTCTTCCATCCCAGAACATTACAGCATAATCAGGCAAATGAAGAGGTCCAGGAAAAAGGGGGGCAATCAAGCCTGCCCCACCAGCTCCTTTTGATGGCTCCCTGGAACATTTGCAAAGGTTTTACTCTGAGTTGTATGTTCATTTTAAGAGACATCTGTATCAGTGTAGGACAGATAAAGACTTAATCGCCTTTGCCATTCAGCGTCTTACTGGGGATGCTGCTGATTGGGCAAGAGCCCAACAGAAAGTTTGGCGTGAACCCAAGGCATTTTTGAAAGACTAATTACAAGTTGTATGACTTCGTCATGGGCAGCCAGACCCAGGAGCCTTTGAGGATTTTCTGGCTAGGAGTGGTTAGTCTTGAGCCTCTGGGGGTTCTATTGATCCACATAGATCCTCTCTCTAGATCTGAGCCAGAGAGTGACCTGGAGTGGGATGCCTTACACCTTTCAGGTCAGCATTCACCTGTGTCTGTGGACATCGAACAGCAGACAGAGTGGACAAAGTTGGTCATAACTACAACCCAGATGTGCTCTCTTCCCCTGGCCCATCTTGTCTTGTGCGGTGCCCAGACGCACGTGAGTGGAAAGATGCAGTTGGTGAGCACAAGTGTCCAGATCTCCCAGGATGTTCACCTCATCAGTTCTGCTACTCAGACTCTTCATCCACCAGTCTTAGTCTCCCAAGCACTCAACCTGTCCTCCTCCCTCAAGCTACACAGACTATCCTGTCCTTATCTTCACTCTTCACACTGTGTTACTTGTGTCTGTTCCTGCGTATTTGGATCATCAGAGTGACATAGCCTTACAGACTGACCTCCCTGTTCCTGATTTACCAGTCCATGTGCCCCCAGGCTCTCCTGTGTCCTCCCTGTCCTTGACCCCTGTTGAGCCCATTCACCAGCCCAGTGGTGTGGATCCACAAGAGGTCCACTCTGGCTCCAAAGGCCTTGGTGTGGACCTCACCTCTCTCACTTCCATCCCCAGACGTTACAGTCCATCAATTACTATATACCTTATCCTGCTAGAATACATCTATTTAAAGCTTACTTGAAATTTTTCTAAAAATAGTTTGATTTTTTAATATAGAAAATTGTGCACAACAAATGGTATTTCAATTATGCCAAATTTGTTTTTTGCTACTAAATAACAGTATTATAAATTCTCACATACATACGGTACTGCCAGCTTGTCAACTAATTTTAACTACTAGTTTTATTTTTTTTCTAACTTTGCTGAAAAACATTTTTATTAAACATTAATTATAAGAGTTATACACATGGTAGCTCAGATGAGTTGTAAGGCATCTGTCTATCAGAGCAGTGGTTATAGGTTCGAAACCGCATCTATGCCTACCACCTTGTAATTGGTTGGTACCCTACCCTGGATCTTCTTGGCCTTGTGTGTTTCACTGCCTAGGGCAAATACCTGTTAATAGCAAGTGGTTGGATAATGGATGGATGTCATAGAGTTTAATTTACATAATCAAGTAATGTGACAGACATCAGCCATATTATGTTTATATTTAATAACCTCCTTGTCAGCAAAGATCAAAATAAAGCAGATATCATTTTGCTTTTGAGAATTTGTGTTTTTTTTCAAATTATAAAAGACCTCATATTATGTATAACCATCCCAAGAAAATGAACCATTCACACTAAACACCCTAAAACATATGGCTAAGACAAAGCAGGTCTGTAGGGAAGAATTTTCCAAAATTCTCCTGAAGATTGTGCAGACCTAATCTGCAGCTACAGGAAGTTCTTGTTTGAGATTATTGTTACCGAAGGAGGTTGAAACAGTTTTTATATTTGTTTCATTTACTTTTTCCACCATCACTTTGGAAGTGTTCACTACTGACATAAATGATTGTAACTGTGTGTTATCATCTTCAGAACATTGTGTTTATCTGTATTTGTGTTTAGATAAATGTCAGACCACATTTTATGACTTATGCCAGAAACCAGGTGATTACAAATAGTTCACATTTTTTTCCATTGTATGAAGGGTATCAGAGTAGGCAGCAGTGTACAGGTAATCTGTCATACTGTATGAAGGTAATCACTGTACGAAGTAAAGTACAGGTAATCTGGCATACTTTATGAAGGGTTTCACAGTAAGCAGCGGTATTCAGGTAACCTGGCATACTGGACATTTTCCTAGTGTGCCATCGTACCTTGGTGTCGCTATAATTTAATTTAGGGTGATAATTCTTAATTTTAAATTTAAATGGCCAACAACCAACTGTTAAAACTGGGATAGTGGCCTAATGGTTGATTTTATAATAGTGACATTGGGCTGGCACAATCTCTTACTAGGCCTCATCACATCTCTTACTAGGCCCTGCACCTTCCCCTCTGTCATTTCTGTTTCTTATGACACAAGCCAGAGCTCAAAGCCAAATCAATCTCATGCTGTTACCGGATAGATGAGAGCGCCAAAATGGATTTTAAAAAGTACAAGGAAGATGCTAAGAAGTTGCAAGCCAAAAAAAAATTTAATCTAGAGGCAGATGCTAGCAAATGTGTAAAAATAACAAATATGTTTGCATTAGGGACCACGGTAGCTTCAGCAGTACCTGACACTGCA